>NDGN011156663.1:0-11280 GCA_002564285.1 Tympanoctomys barrerae | reverse complement strand
CAGCGCAGGCCCCACCCAGCCCTCGCGGGAGCCTCTGCCCGGTGCTGGGCTCGGAGCTCTGCCCACTCCAGGCCTCCTATGAGCCTGCTCTCGGTCACCTTCCCAGCCTTCTTGGGCTGGCACCCGTCTTTGCCTCAGTGAGTTTCCACAACTTAATTTCTATCACAGAAATTAAACATTAATTTTGTTTCCTGTCCTCTTAAATATATTCGAGGCTATACAAGGTCAAACAGTATGAATTACTCAGCTGTTTACCCTGCGTGTGGTGCTTGGTGCCCAATAAATGCTTGTTAAGTAAATAGAAGTCTGCATGAATGTTTATCATTAAAGAATAAAATATTTAAATATAAAAGGCTGCATGAATATTTATCATTAAGAACAAAATGTGCAGAATAATTTCAATAAATATTAACTATTTCATTAATTTTGCTTGGAAAATAGAAAATCTATAAAGACCATACAGGGCTGTTTTGCCTATGCAATGAATTTGCATAGTCTTAGGGTCACCCTGACACAGTGAAGGAAGGGTCTGTGCCGTGAGGCGAGCCTGTGGCGGCTGTCAGAGATTCCAGCCTGCTGGCATGCGTGCCGTAGGTTTGTCACCACTGGTCTATACCATACTCATGGGGCTGGGGCCAGAAGACAGAGATAAGAACGTAAGAGGCGTTCTTCCTGCCTACCACATTGGCCTCTCTACTTTGTCAGCTTTTTCTTTAAAACATCATTTAGGCATTTGCTGAAGAGCTTGAGTTGATCTACCACTTACACTTTCACATATACCAGTCTCTCTCTGCCTGCCTCTTCATTCCTGCGCCAGGGATGGAGGACTGGCCCTCTACCGCCTCACCCACCTTGCCTAGGATCTGTAAGTAATAAATCTTTCCTACTGGTGCTGGTGTACAGAATCTGTACCTCCCCTCTGAAGAACAAGGATATCCCCAAGCCAGATTTCAGGGTCCATCGCAGCAGGCACAGCTGGGATCACAGGGCCAGAGCAGCCAAGAGCCACAGGGAATGTAGCAGCACAAACAAGGCTGCTTCATGAAGAGCCTCTTGGTTAGGGTTGGACAGACCAGCCACAGTAGTAGGCTGGGAGGAAGGCATGCCCCCATAAAGCGCAGCCCTACCAGCTCCCCATCACTTTGCATCAGGGCAGGGGCAGGTGTGCTAGCTGCTCTGGCCCTGGAGCCCCCAATTACCTGCAGACTCTCAAACAATACATTGCCAAATTCTCTATTTCTAATAAAGCATGGTTCCTTTAGATTCTAAGCCCTTACAGCAAAGATCCTTACATTTATGGTCCTATTTCTATACCTATTATTCTCTGGAACTTGCAGTACCCAATATATCTATCTATCATTGCAAATAAGATCACCTCGCAATACTGTTAGTGAAAAGGTAAATTCATTTAGCACTATAGAAGACATAACGGAGATGCCTCAAAACAAGACAAGCAAACTACCATACATAATCCAGCAGTCCTACCACTAGATACACCCAATGAAAATGCAGTGGGTCAAGGACATGCCCATACCCACATATTCACTTAAGTTCTTCTCTGTAACCAAGAAACAGAACCAACCTAGGTGTCCACCAACTGATCAATGGATAAAGACAATGTCCTGGGTCTATCCACACCACAGAATCCCCCTCAATCACAAAAATGAAAGAGATCCTGCCATGGTACCAGCACAGATGGACCCGGAGAGCATCCCAAGGGCTGAAATAAACCATGTACACAAAGACAGCTAATGCTAGTGCATAATCTCGTTCACAAAACAGCTTTGGAATACAAAACAGCTCATTTTTCTGACACTGAGAGTAGGACGGCTGTCACCAGAGGCCAGGGTGAGGGGAGATGGAGAAAGGATGGATGGTGAGGACTGGACTAGAGAGAGACAGGAGCAAGACGGCCGTGACATGCTGCTGTATAGCGGGCTGAAGACACACAACAGCCATGTGCCTTTTTTTTTTTTTTTTGGGCAGAACAGGGGATTGACCTCAGGCCCCTACTGAGCCACCTCCCCAGGATCAATGCACCTTTCAAAAGGCTACAAGGCTTTCAATGTCTCACCACAAGAATGTTGAGGATTTGAGAAGTTTAAGATGACTTAACTATCACAAAATATATACATGTATCAAAACATCCCATGCTATCCAATTAATGTATATGATGTTGATGTTTTTAATGCCAAAATGTCTAAATTTAAATTAAAAAATAAAGTTTATATTCCAGATTTTCTGAGGGAAGTATTTTTGTTTTCTAAATGAACAATTATTAGATTTTCAAGTCATTATATGACTAAACCAAAAAATTAAACAGCTCTTTAAGCACTAGAAATTTTAATTCATAATGTGAGTAATTGCTTAGACAGTATAATCCTGAAATTTCAAAACCAGGGCACGATATTTACGAAGACTTTGTCATTTAAAATAATGAGTTGTTAGGTTTTCTAAGCATTGAATCCACTTTGCAAAGCGAGCCTGTCAACAAATTTATACTCCCACCCATCATCAATACAAATGTGCCTAGTCACCTTTCTCCAAGTGATTAAAATTATCTTAAAAACATGACAAATTGTCTTAAGAAAAAACTACAGTTAAGGCTGAAACACTGCAGAAGCTCAAAAACAACATGCATGAAAGAATAGCGTCTGTGTTTCTATACTGCGTAATCCAGTTCTTTTTAATGAAAAAGGGATCTGCTTGAAGAACAAGCACGGCGCCGCCGGCCCTTGTGGACGCCAGGCACATGGAACATTTCCAGAGCCCAGAGGCTGTACAGCGCTGCTGGAGGCCCAGTGACCCGCTTTCCCGTGTTGTAAAGAGCCCCAAGAGTCTAGGTGATTTTCTCCAAGGGCACTGGCTTAAAGCTGAAGTCCCAAATCCAACCAGAATGACAGCTCATAGGAGGATGTTTCAGAAGGAACCTCTGCTAGCCAAGGGAAAGCTCTGTGGTGCTCTACACCCTAGAGAAAACCACTTCGGGAAGCACTCGCCTACAGGGTAGGAAAGGCTAACGGGCAAGGGGGGAGTGCTGAGTTCCTAAGCCCACCGAACTGCTCCTGAAGCATGCACGGCCAAAGGCACTGCGGAGGGGCAGCGCCCCAGAAGCCAGGGCCCAGGGACTCTCACTCTTTGGGTCACGACTCCACACCTGCCTCCTGGGTCGCGCAGGCAGCTCTTGGCTTCCTGACGCTTCGCCAGGTTTCCCAACTATAGTTTTGGATAAACCTACTTACATTTTAAACACACTGGAGACTTCATGGTTTAAAGGTATCTGAGGTAACTCTAACTAAGTTCTTGAATAAACCAGGAAATACAGTTGTATTTGGAACTGTATTATTTCAAACTTAATATACAAACTTCTGCACTGTGGATAAGGTTCATATGAATCTGGGTTATTCAAAGAAATTTTCATAATGAGAAAAAAGTTGAGAAATCCAAAATCAAGTATTTCTGATAAAAAACAAAACATCACTCTTAACAAAATAAATGTGCACACCAGTCTTCTGGATGGGCTTTGAAAACATCGTTAGGTACTCTACAACTTTACAGTTTTTCTGTCACTGTAAATAGCTTAAATTTGTCTGTATCTTTGATCCTAGTTAGTTGGGGGTTGAAAATAAACATAGTGAACAAAATTATACTACAAACTGTTCCTTTACCAGGAATATTAACACAAGAAAAATAGAATAGGCAGCATGATAAGTTTCAAAAAAAAAATAATAATGATGTCAGCCACACGTGGTGGTGTACATCTGCGATCCCAGCACTCAGGAGGCTGAGGCAGAAAGATCCTTGCAAGTTTGAGACCAGACTGGACTAAAAAGTGAGCTTAAGGTTAGACAGAACTGCACAGTGAGAACCTGCCTCAAAAAAAAAAAAAAAAGCAATTTCCAAGATGAAGGCTTTGCTAGGATTTTACCTCTCCTGAAAAATTTGATTGTTTTTCCTTTTTGACCAGAATTTTTTTAATTTAATTTTTATTTTTTATATTTTTTTTAATTTATAGAGTACAGATTAGCAAAACGGAAAAATTACAAGCAATACAGAACTTCACTTAAATAAGAATTTCAGAGCATTTGTGTAACGCATTGTGTTGTCTTCCAACCAGTTATTCATATTACCAGATACATGCATGCAAATTAGGAGGAAGAAAAAAAGAAGTGTATGAGAATCCAGCAATTTTTTAAATAATTCCAGAAAACAGTGTTACAACAATACTGTGCGCAGCTGTTATGGCTCCTAATGAAGTGTCTCTTGTTCCAATCGGCTCCGAGCGGTTGATATCAGATACAAATTATTTGCACCTGAACACTCTTGTAAACTTACCAAAATAACATTTCATAAGGATGTCTGTGTTCTATATTAATGTGGGTTTGGAATCTCTCATTCATTGCTGTTATAGTCTAAAACAACTTACCAAAATGACCATAGAATCATTGATAATCAAATATAATGCTTTTCATTGTTTTTATGTACTAATTTGAAAAGTAACGCTTAAAAGGCACTGAACTGAGGCCTCATTAATAAACTACTTTCTCAATCTTCCAAGAGGAAAAAAAGAGGCATAAGTCTGCTTTCCAAAGAGATTTCACTTTTGAGGATAAAGAGTTTTCACACTGCAAACTAACACCGCTTCTCATAAAGGTGGACTTACATCTCTCCTCAGTGTGGACTTACCAGCCACCTACTACACTCCATATTGCTAGGAATACCAAAGACAAAGCTCCAGTAAATACAGAGATTCAAACATTTACAGAAAGTGGAACGTCTAAATACAAAGAAGGGACTACCGTCCACCGCACACCCACCCGTGGGAACTTCAAGGAGGCCACTTGGAAAAGGTGAGGTGATTCCACACGATCACACACCTGGCTACGACAGCCACGGGCCACTGCTGCGCCAGTACTAAACGCCACAAGGTGATGTCTTATTTCCTCAAAAGCAAGGCCCTTGAGAAGACCACGCTGACTTCAATCGCGTGGTGTGCCATCTGTGAAGGGGTGTGTGGGTCTCCAGGCAAGTGTCGCCACCCACAGAGCCACCATGCTGAGAGGCAGGGCCGGCTCTATCCGTTTCTCTCCAGGCAGCAGCAGGCCCCTCAGCGAGATCCTGACCTGCACGCATCGCGCCAGGCTTTCCCCCTCCATCTCGCACACAGAGGGAGGAGCCATGTTCCCGGCCTGAGGGAGCACTGTGGGGTAGAGGGGAACCACTGTCTTGTTTTCTTTAAAAAAAAAACACACACACACACAATTAATAAAGAGACCTATGCTAGGTATGTTCCCAAGGTGAGAAAAAAGAATAGGAAAAACCTTGCACAGAACTAAAGGAGAAGAGCAGAGAGTCCCGGTAGGGAAAGAGGACTGAAGTGTGGGGCTGAACGCCTGGGACCCCGCACTGTGCAGGGCCTCCCAGGATGCTTCCCAGGCCGGCGCTGGGCAGGAGAGGGGCACCCTTGTGCCCAGGTACTAACTTTCCCATGAGGGAGACAGAAGCAGACATTCTTTAGGCCTTACAGGATACTTAAGGGTTCAAGGTAGGAAGGAAATTGTCGTTAAAAATAATAAAAGACGGCTTTATTTGCTGTATTCCTAGCTTTAGGAACTGAAATGCCCACCAGCTACCCTGTATGACGTGCGCATTCGAGACATGTCAAGTGCCCACCTTAAGGTGGGCTCCCCATGACGCGAGCTTCTTCCTATGAACTGCCTGAGCTGCCCCCACCTTCTCAGCCCCCCTTAAATATGAATCTAAATATTGCATTGATCTGTTTGTAAAATACAATTCTATCATAACTTCAAGATAAATGAACCCACTTTACTTTCTCCTCTCTCGGCTAGCACTGACAAAGCACCTATGAGGTGCCAGAGCCTGTTCCAATCCACACGCCCACTCACGTAAGCATCACGGCGCCCTGGGAAGTGGGTCTTCCAGTGATCTTCATGTTAAAGAGGAAGGACCACACTAAGGCACAGAGGGCGGTACAGGGCCTCGTGCAAGGTCCTGGGGCGAGGAAAGGGCAGGCCTGGATTCGAACACAGGCAACCTCCCTCCACAATCTGTGACGCATTCACGTCCAAAAGCGTACGAGGAGGGCACGGGGCAGCTCTGCGGCTGGAACACCCGCCAACCGCGCGACGCACAGGGCACATGAGCCAGCGCCTGGACTGCGACCCCTGCGCTAAGGACCTGGATCCTGACAAAGGGGACAACAAGACCCCCGCATGGCCGCTGCCCTCAGGAGTCTGGCACAGGGCCCTGCCTGGAAGACTACGGTGCCCCTTCACGCCCGCCCCGCTCAGGATCCGGAGGAGGCCGGGGGTGGGTGGATTAACAGCCATGACTTACTCAAGGCCTGCACAGAGCCACACACAGCGCTGATGCCCAGCACGTGCCTCTTGGCCATCCAGACTCAGCCCCTCGGGCAGTGGGCACCGAGGTCTCCACTGAGGCTGGCGAGCTCGGCGGCGGAGGCGCTGCTGAGCACAGACATCCTGCGCTGCACGGGCTACCTGCTAAACCCAACTTCTTCACGCTTGCATCGCTTAGCTAGCCACGCCCTGCGCCAGGAATAGGGACGTCCACGCAGGACGTAAGCCAACAAGGCCTCCCCATCTTCCCAGGAAATAAGACACTTTTTTTTTTTTTAAATCTGAAACAATATAAACAAATTTAAGAAACATTGTCATAACCAAGTGACTGATTGATGGTGGCGAGTTATGTTGGGGTCACATACACAGCCAACTATAAATCACACAACAGAAAAATAATCAAACCCTAGAATTACTTAATGTAGAAAAACTGTTCTCTGAGCCCTGAAGACACTAAGGGGAAGGGCAGTATGAAGAATGAACAGAAGCGGTGCTTCGAGGTCTGGGTAGGGCCAGGTCCTGATGGCTGCACTATGACTTTACCCTCCGATCTTCTTAATTCAATGCAAAGGCCTACTGGTGACACACTTAGAAGGCTGTGTGGGACGAGCCGTCCTTCCTTGAACCGCAGCACCCTAAGGGTGACAGTCTATGGCCATACTACCCTGAACGCGCCCGATCTCATCTGATCTCGGAAGCTAAGAAGGGTCTGGCCTGGTTAGTATTTGGATGGGAGGGCGACAGACACCCGAGGGGCACCGGCAGCGTCCGCCCGCCCGTCCTTGCCTAGTGGGGGCCTTACAGACAAGCCCTTTATCAGGAGGTACTGCGATGGCTGTCACTGACCCAGACATCCAGGAAACAGCAAGAACGGCCCCTCCTCGGAAGCCCTGCCATCAGGGCCACATTCCTGCCACCATCTGAGATTAACAGTGCTTCCCTGATTGTCCCTTTTTGGCTGACTATGATCAATTCTTTCTCCCACCTTAGCTCCCTTCCCCCTCCTGAGTGTCAGGCATCACCCACAGACAAGGCCATCTGGATACAGGGTACGTTTCCTGGTGAAGCACAGGAGCACCCCCCTGAAGACCTCTAACTTAGCTTAAGACACCCAATGCTTGCACTGATTGTGGAACTCTACTCATACAGCGGCCCTCTGTATCCACAGGCTCAACATCCACATACTAAGCCAACCACAAGCTAAAACTATTCAGGGAAAAAAACCCTGCTCCTGTACTGAACATGTACAGACTTACCCTTTGTTAGTTTTCCTTGAATAATACAGCATAAAAGTGATTTCATTTACATTGCATTAGGTGTTATCAGTCATTCAGATATGACTTAACACACAATGTTATAGAAAGTACTATGCCTCTTGATATACAGGTCTTGGGTATCAGATTTTTTTAATATGAGGCCTTCGACAACAATTCCACTGAATACATCGTGACAGACAGAGCTGAAAGCTCAGCTTCTAGGCTCACTCCTACTGTGACCTGGGACAACTCTTGGAGCTCTCAGTGTAGCTACTTCCTTTAAGATGAGCACGTACCTACTCATGTGTTTCGTTACTAGAATTAAAAATAAAATATGTAAAAATTACAGCACCTGAGTGACGGAGTGCCTAATGCTCACTCCAAGGTTAGTTCTCCAAGGTCGCCATGAGCATACCAACAACACAATGTGCACAATGGGGGCCCAGCAAGCCATCAACTTTTTCCTCATGGTACCGAAGGAAGGGACCAAGATTCCAGAGAAAAAATTTTGCAGCCCACAGAAGATGCAAATGGCAATTTTAGAAAAAAAAAAAATACACTCAAAAGAATGCAGATGATTCAGAAGGAAATGCGGGTGCCACACACGACCTAAGTTTTCCGCGTGGGTGGCAGGCAGGCCCTTATCACCCGGGTGGCCTGTAATCGGGAACGCCTGGGGCAGTTACGGCAGCGTGCTAACAATTCTCCTCAACTCCTCGGAAAGCAGGGTGTGCGGTTCAGGATTTGGGAAGGAGCGAGCGCGCCGGCTGTACAGGAAAACACCCAGCGGAGAGAGGCGGGAGCTCACGAGGCGCTCAGATCAGTGCAGGAAAGCGAGAAAGAAGAGCCGGGCTAGTGTTCTTTAAAACTGAAGACAGAGAAATTCTGGCCTGCACTTTCACTCTGCTTACCTCACAAAAGCCTCCTGCTATTCTACTCGGCTCAATGTCCTTTTTCCAAACTGCTTTAACTTTAAAAATGAAGCAAGCCTTCCTAGGAGTCTGTATGATCTCTTCTTATCATTGGCTATTTAAAGGGGGACAAAAAGCACGGCCCCGCCATTGTACCTGGACACAGGCCGAGCCGTCTCCCGTGATGCCCTGAAGCCTCAAGGCTGCGTTTCAACCGTGCCCACAGAACTACCTCAGCTCCTTTGAGCTTTCGGCAATGCCTCTAAAAACAGGGATCACAGAAAGAAAGAAAGAAACAAGAAAGGGCAAGTCTTCTATTAGGGACCCAAAAAGAAAACACTGCATTTTCAGGAGTGTCTGAGAATGTCTCTTGGATCCATTCCTACCTCTAATTCCTGGTTACTAATGATTATAAACAAAATTAGGCTGGAGCCACTTTGGCTTGTGCCTCAGGCTTGTTTTTTAAACTTATGATTATATTTTTGCATCTCTTCATTTTTCATAAAGCTTGTATTCTTTCCCTTTTTTAGATTGCCAACTCTTTCATCTATTGGCAAGGTGCTGTGTCTGTCATGGTTTTTCTGCTTTGTAGGTCATTTTTTGAAATTAGAAAATCAAAATAAAAAGATGCAAATATATAATTACAAAAAGAACTTTCTAGTAAATGGTAATTTAAAAAAAAAACTGCAATAGAGGCTATAGTAACTAAGAGCTAAATCATGACTCATCCAAATAAGTTCAGCGCTGGAATAGGAGACATATGACAAAATAAAAATTATAAAATTTGGCATTTTTTAAATTGTATTACATGAGTTTGTGTGCCATGGCTAGGTTCCCTCTTGATTAAAGCAGGACCTTACTTGGGCCAGACAACCAGGCAATATAGACAAGGCACTTCATCCCCTTTTTCAGATGAGAAAATGGAGGCATATTAAATTGTCCAGTGATTTATACAGAAATGTGAAAAGAAAATCGTGTTTTAAACCCACATGGCATCCTACCAAGGAGAGTGCTGCTATGCCCAGTCACGCTGCACAAAGCCGTGGGGCTGAGATGCGTTGCATGCACACCGGCGCGGTGCTGGAGCCTGCAATCTGGACCCTGGCTCTTCTGAACCAGAGGCCCAAACTCTACCAATATTCTTACAATACACCACGCTATGCATGGGCAATTTCAGAACACGCTAAATTTACATAACATTATCACAAATTAAATAACAGCCAAATTAAAACTTTTCAGATGAAGATAAAATTTAGTAGATTTTTTTCTTTCAGAGATGTTATTTAAAAAATTGGCAGTAGACATGAAGTATGTTTGTTCTTGTGCTTCGATGATGATTAATGAACTCCTTTCGGAGAGGCAAGATCTGTACTTGGCATTCAGATTATAAACTTCTCACATCCCAGTAGCTTCTCTTTAGGTAGGAGAAGTAGTTACATAAGGTGGTGATTAATTAGCCACCACAAATGTTGACTTAGACTCAGATATACAGAAAAACTTTCTCCTCTCAAAAATCTAAATGCTTCCCCCAAATTAATTTTAAGTCACACTACAAATATGAATAAAGTGCCGATTCAAGTTTAAAATACATCCTATGCTCAACCTGAATCCATATGCCTTTTTCCAATTTCTTCCTGTTTTGCTAGGAAAAAAAAATACCCTTGAACAGTTTGAGATTCTAAGAAGGTGTTGCCATTTCATTTTCTCAAAACCACTGGCCGGATTCTGTTCTTAGATACTGCTTGAATTTAAATGGATCATACAGTATTTAAACTTGGGATCCCCAAAGCATGCATGACATTTTTCTAATGGAAATTTACTTTTTCTGAGAATGAAAAGTTTTAATATGAGCACATCATGGCAGGTGGGAGTACAGAAATATATTTGCAGCTTTAACCTCTCTAATCTCATTGATATTCTCTAAACAAGCTTGGAGAATAATTCTTAGACCCAAGAAGGAAAGTTCTGTCCGGCACTGAAGGCACCACGTCACTCTATGGAGCCTTTAAAGCACGGAAGGTGTAGCAGGAAGGGCGGAGGCTGCACCCCTGAAGCTCGGTCTCCGAGGTGAGCAGCGGCATCCATGTGCCAGGCGGAGACCAGAGGCATGGTTCTCCCGGCTTATTACCAACTTCCCCAGCTGAGTCTCTTACACACACCTTGGGTTTCCATGGCAACACAAAAAGCCAGGACTGGCAGGTGAAGTCTGAAATCAGGGATAGTACCAAATCCTGCACTGATGGTTTTCCTCTGTACCCTGCACCACTGCCACTTTTTAGCAGAGATGTCCTGCCAGGCGTAACGTTATGCCCTGACATCCTTACACAATGACTCCTGGGACAGAGGCCGCTTTACGGAAAGGTAGGAGCACATGAACACAACCACTTCCACACTGCGGGCAATGAGCTCGTGGCTGAGACTCAGGCTGGCTACAAAGTTGCCAGCAGGAGGGCAGCAATCACAAGGTGTATGTGCCGGACAGAAGGGGTCATTTCTGTCCAGGTGGGACGGAGCAAGACAGTGCGAGATATCATTATGCTACTCGGAACAATGCACGATTTAAAACTGAAGGGTGATTTATTTCTCAAGTTTTCCACCAAATATTTTTGGACTCTAGCTGGCTGTGGGTAACTGCAAAAGAAAGCAAAGCTCACGTCTCCAATCAGTCTTGTACCGGGGATTGAACTCAGGACCCTGCACTTGCCAGGCAAGCGCTTATTCTACTGAGCTATC
>NDGN011156637.1:0-10949 GCA_002564285.1 Tympanoctomys barrerae | reverse complement strand
AAAAAAAAAAAAAACAAAAACCAGCAAGCAAGCAGCCTGAATAAAACATGAGTATAGGTCTGACCCAGCCATTCTGTCCAACATTTAGTAGATTTTATTCTACCAATGAGTTGGAAGAAAATTACTCTCATGTCACTTAAAAGAGCAATTTTTTACTTGCCCACCACACTTGAATCTTCCGAAGCTCGTTCAATACTTTTAGGAACAACGATCTTTTTTTTATTTTCCTTACTAGCATCATTTTTTCAAGTACATTCCAGTGTTCACTTGGAGATCCCAGGTTCGGGTTGCAGAGCCAGCACTGTTCTCCAATAGGGAGCGCCAGGCTTTAGCGCCAAATGGTAGCTAGCACGCTCATCTGCAGTCAGCCTCGCCTAGTATCCGAAGCTGAAACTTGTTGAACAAAGCTTAGTGTTGCAGATCAGAGTCTGAGATCTGCCAAGGCCACACGGTGGGCAGTGTTGGGACCAGAACGGAGTGACCTGTTTTGCTCCAACCTCTTGCAACTCCTGTCTTGATGGGGGTTCAGAGGAAGCATCTGCAGAGCCATGGTATTGCCTATTTGGTCAAAGCATGAGAAATGAGCCACGCATCTCCTGCTCTCACCAAACATGCCCAGGTCCCCAAGGCCGGCCACTGTGTGTTCCCAGTAGTAGCTGTAACAGCTGCAGCCCTGGCCCAGAACTGACAGGAGTGCTAGCTACCAAGAGCAGCACGCCCTGAGAATTCATCTTTCCCCATGTAACTTCTCAGTGGCTCACCTACAAATATCAAGTAATTGCCTGGGCAAATACAGTATCTTATTTTGAGTTCCTTGTGTTTTTGTTTATGTTATAGGCACTATATGCTTTATTAATGGTCTGCATCATCCTCAGAGTAAATTTAAGTCTCAAAAAAATCTTGCAGCAGAATTTTCTCTACCTGCACCAGATTATAGGAGTTCACCCAGTGGTAAAGCACACTGCATAACAGAGGTGACACTAATGTTCATTGAATGGAATTTTTATGGCCTAACTTCAGCAGTCTCTTATCTTCTAGTTCTTCCATTCAAATTTGACATCGTAATAGAAAACCAGGCAGTAACCATGAATAAGAATTTTAAAAAGAAGAAATACAAATGACCAGTGATAAAATGCAAGAAAATGTTCAGTTGTCCTAGTACCAAAATACAAATAAATATAATCAAAACCAGCATCTGACTACTAAATTGACCAAAAAGTTTAATAATAATGCCCATGATTGTTAAATTCCTCAATACACTTGAAAAGCCAGATGATAAAATATACAAAACATCTTAAGTATCTGGTAATTTTATTCAAGAAGCCTTTCACTTTTAGGAATTTTTTTTCCAATGAAGTTAATCATGGCAAAAAAGTAATAATAAGAAAATTAATTATTAGCATTATCTTTTGTTATTTGGCTACTAACGATTGATTAGATTATAAATTGATAAAATAAATCAGTCAATCTACGCAGTAGAATGCTTCATACTCAGTCACTAAAAGGTATCCAGTAGAAGAATTCTAAATGACCAAGGCAAGCAGTACAGCCCTGAGTCAGAGTGCGCAGGGTGTGCAGTGTGATTGTGTGTGTGTTCAAGGATGCATCAGAAGATATAAGCAGTGATGACCAGCAGGCACGGAGCCTGCAGGCGACCATGTCTCCCTTTTCTTCAGCTTCCCTGGCCCCTGGGGGAGAGTTAGCCTGCACATCCCGAAGGTGGATTAAAATATGTTACTTAAAAATGAGAAGCAAAGGAGGAAAAAGAAGCAGTGCCCCACACTTGGTTGGCTCCTTGGATGGAGAGGGGAAGTCCTTGCTCAGGCTTGCTGGTGACAGCCACTGAGTTCAGAAGTCCAACAACCCAACCAAAAAGCCATGCTCGCTGCACCACACCATCCTCTGCCTTCCAGCCACTCAGCCTGCAAAGTTCTCCTGGTGCATACATGTGCTTGGCACTGAGAATACAAAACCAAGGAAGAAAGAGGGGGGAAGAAGGATGAAAAAGAGGGAAGAAGTAAAAAGAAAAAAAAAGATGCCCTGGTATATTATGTATGAGTCTATCTTAGTTTTCCAATGCTATAACAGAATTCCTGAGACTGGGTAATGTACAAAGAGAAAAGGTTTACTTTTTATAGTTCCAGAGATTGAGAGGTAAGGAAATTTCTTGTATCAAAACATGGAATGGGGTGTCATATGGTGAGACAGAGCAGAGCAGCTTTTACAGCAAAGCTACTCCTTGACAAAGCCATTAACTCATAAATATAATAACCCATTCCCAAGTAGCATCACTACCCAGTCACCTTGCAGTGGTACCACCTCCAAATACAACTCACCATTTCTTTTTTTCTTATTTGTAAAAATCATTTATTTATTTATTTATTTATTTATTTATTTATTTGGCACAGGGTCTCACTGTGCAGGCAGACTCATAGTGATCCTTCTGTCTCAGCCTCCCCCGTGTTGGGATTACAGGCATGGGCCATCAAGCCTGGTGCCAGTGACTGGCATGGCATTCCTGGGGTTCCAGGGCCTGCACAGCATGCAATACTGAGGATGGAACTTGGGACCTTGTGCTTACCAGATAGGCGCTTAGACCACCAAGCTATCTCCCCAACCCCAACTCACACATGTTTTGAGGGATTAAGTGTCTAACTCATGAATTCTGGGGACAAACATTCAGACCATAGCTGAGCTTAATCAAGTGGTTGACTGAGCCATGCTGTGGGGAGCAGGGTCCTCAGGGATGCACGGATCCACGTGAGCACCAGTCACCCAACTCTGGTCAAACAGCTTGTTCCAGGAAGCAGGCACTGAGCTGAGCCATCGAAGAAGCATCTGCATTGAGGCCAGGGAAGGGTGACAAGAGATGCGGGATGTGTGCCCAAGGCTTAGGGGACTGGAGAGTGGTGAGTCAGTGCGGCTGAGATGCTGACAGCCAGGGCAGCTAGGGGGAGAGAGGCCCAACCCAACAGGTACTTAGAGGCGCATTCTGGGGACACCACTGGGGGCTCTGGTGAGGTGTCCCTTAAGATTCACATTCCAAGCAGGTAGCTCTGGGAGCAGACTGGAGGATGAATCTGAGAGCTGGCCATGGCCCATCCTCCAGATCTGTCTGTATGGAATGGTGGCAACAGGGACAGACACACATGGGTGGAATAAGAGATCTGCCCTCAGGGCAAAGGAGCTGATGAGGGACAGATTGTTGTCCAATGTCTTCATCTTTCACTCTAATGATAGCTCTCTGATCCTGTACTTCAAACCAAGACAAAGAGCAGACCAGATATTTGAGCAAGAAGTGACAACTCAGGGTCCAGGACTTAATTAAATCCCATGGCACACAAAGGCCACAGCCACAGAAGGCACCGTTTTTGGCAGAAAAATGCAAAGCACATTTTCCCTGCTGTATTAAGGGGCAGCCTTAGAGTTGGCGCTTACATAAGGAGGCCTCACAGGAGAAGCTCAAGTTCTGGATGGTAAGCAGCTTGGCACGAGACAGCTGACCTTTAGTTTCAACAGTGTCTTAAAAGACAAGAACGAGGCCATCCATGAGCCTTCCTTAAAGGCCTGTTCCGCCACCAGCTACCTAGCAGCCTGACTCTTCTGCAACTCGGGCTTCTGACTTGCATCACCGCTTTCAATTCTAACAAGTCGTGCCCGTCTGTGTATTCAGTTATCAGCATGGTGTCCCTGCTTGGTGCTGGTCAGTGACCAGAGTCTACAGTCCCAGATGACAGCGAAGCCCTGAGCCTCAAGGCAGTGCCCACTACTGGTCTCCTCTGAAAATAAAACTAGGAATACAAACCATTACCATTTCCTGATTACTGTCAACCTTTTTTTAGGTAAATAAACATGCCCTCGAGGAGACTGTGACTTGCCAGTGGAACAGGGATCCAGCCCACACCTCCCTGCCTGCAAAGTCTAATTCCTTCTCAATGTTCCAGTCTGGCCCCTCCATATGGCACAGAGAGAAGCCAGGGCCATGCCTGCCCTTGCAGCCACATGAGCCAACTCACCCCTTTCCAAGAAGTGGGTGGATGGTTTGCTTTGACATCAGTAGAAGAAAGCGGAGCCACCGATGTGTACAGTTGTGAAGCAGACATTTTTTTCAGAGCTCTGAAGCCCATCTGACCCTCCATGACCCTACCGCGTGTGTGATCTTGCATGAATTTTTAACTATGCCTCAAGTGTTCTGAACTGGAGCAGGAGGAATTTCGCATGGCAGGTCTAGAATCTCCTTAGTGAAATCCTAGATGCAGAATGTCACTTAGAAATCAGAATGTCTTAGATATTCTTGGAGAAGTGATCTGTTCCAACTTCATCGTACTCCAGTAGGGTCTGGTACAGGACTGCAAGACCCACTGACCAATCGCATGAGTGTTTTTGTATTTAAAAAAATGAGTTAAGAGTCATATAAGGAGATAAAAGAAAACTATATTGTCACTGGTTTAGAAAACATTTTGTCCCAACAAAACAATTACCTTTAAAGGAAAAAAAAGACACTTCTAAGACTTTGAAATTTCAGATTTGTAGAGAGGATTCAATGGGGAGAGGGCTGTGGCTTATAGAATTAGCCCACCTTGCGAGGCTGTTGTATAGAGAGGTGTAAATAAGTGAGGAAATGTGCATCCGTGCCTACACGCATGTGCGCCCGTGTGTGTGTGTGAGTACACACGTTTAAGAGAGGCCAATATTGTCTGGGCTTTTTTATTCCAAAAGCAAAAAAAAAAAAAAAAATAGCGATTTGAAAGATTATTATTTAAATGCCAAAATCATCGTAGGGAAATTTCAGTACTTTAAGCACTAGGAAAACTATGTAAGATCATTTCAAAAAAAAAAAAAAATGATGGATCATTTCTAGTGATCCAGCAGCCATCACTAGAAAAAAAAAAAAAAAAGTTCAAATTTAAAAGCCCCTGTGAGGCCAGGGAGCACATGCCAGGGGTAGAAAGCATGCTTAGAATATTCAAGCCCTTGGGTTTGAATCCCTAGCAGAAGAAAAAGGAAAGAAAGAAAGAAACACAAGGAGGGAGGAAGGGAGAGGAGGCGGGAGGGAAGGAGGGAGGGAGAGATTCCCCTGGGGTCTGGCTCAAATATTGGGTCAGCTGTTTATACCAGCTACCATCTGCCCATCCAGCAAAGCAAACACTCCAAAAATGTGACTTAAATGTGTATGTGAACTGCAAGCCCCACGGTGGCAGCTAGGAACTGTCTAACCAAGCAGAAGTGAAGGTACATTCCGCAGCCACAGCCTGTGGTGCTACCTACAAAGGCAAATTACGCCTGCTTCTCCCCACTCCAGGAAAGCATTCCCCCATTCTTTAGTGCATGTCTGGTTTTCTCCATAATGCTTTTCTTCAGTTTGCTGGAATCATTTCCTTCTTGTGAGGGTGAAATCTTGAAGGCATTCTCAATTGGCGCAGCAGCGTCTTAGCTGTGAGTTGCTAACTTGTCCCACGCTGTAGAGAATTTGTAAGGAATGAGCATTGCTCCTCTCAGACTAGGCCTCCCTCCCCAAATCTTAAAGCAATTTTTTCTACTTCAATCAGAGACTGCTGCAATTTATTGCTCTTTAAATCATTGGAAAATTGATCAGACTGATCTATGGTGCCCACCTCCTCGCTGGCCCAGCAAATGTTTCACTAGCAAAAATCATTTTTGTTTGTACTTTGTTGTATAATTTATAGAACCATTTAGAAACCAAATACTTTGCATATTATGTTTTTATAATAATGAAACATTAATAATGATAACAAATACACCAACACTAAAAAAAAGGGTGAGAGTGGTTTTTCAGATAAACTTTGTAAAACTTATTCATTAGAGCAGTCATTAGAAAACCCTCAGGAACTACTCATCTGGGGAATTTTTAAAGTTTATAATGCATATCCATAATCAGTTGAATATATTTCAGAAAATTCAGCCCAATTTTCTATATAGAACCCGAGCACTTTTTCAACAAGCAAAGTCTATTTTTCATTAGGCAATTTAATTAAGCAAATTTGTTTATTGTCTATGGTTTCCCATTAGAACGCAAGCACTATAAAAATAAGACCTTTGTTTTGCTGTATCCATGGTACTTGGAACCATAGCTGGCAAGCTGGAGATGCTTAATAAATATTTGTTGAATAAATTATCGACTCAATCTGAGGCAAGTTGACAAATTCAGAAAGCAGATGGCTGTTCTCTGTATAGTCCCGTAAGATCCATACATAAAGTTTGCAGTTTCAAGACCTCAAGAGACTATGCAGGCATCTTGCCCTTTCCTTGAGAAATTGTGAAGAAGACTCCTGAAAACCTCAGTAGGACGGCACAAATCCTGAGATATTTGTGTAGCTCACCCAATAGAAGATGTGAAAGTAGCTGTAAAAGCTCACCCGTGGGGGGCTGATAAAGAGTGTTACACAGGAAATGGTATGGCTTCCTGAGTTCCTTACAATAGGGGAGCAGTTTTCAGGTTGCACTAAGCCTAGAAAACAAAAGCAAGATGAGATCAAGCGTGTCTCCTTCCTCTGTAACGTGGCAGAGACTCAGAGATAGGCCCAGGGAAAGGAGGAAAGGCGGTGCTAGACAAAGGGCCAGTGTTGTCTAATACACAGGCACACACTGCTTAACTTTGGAGATATATTTTAGGGATCTGTTGTTCGGTAGCTTAGTCATTGCGTTGGACATCTCAGTTTACAATCGCATGAACTTAGATGGTGCTGAAGATGCGCTCTGACAAGTACATTTCCCTGATACCAGCTCACCTAGAGTTTTCAAAACTTCATCTGCTTTCACATGTAGGCTCATAGACTTTCAATTCACTGAATAAAATTCTTTAATCATTTAAGCCACCAAAGCTAGCAGTAAATTCAAAACTGCAGTTGGGTCTTGTCTTTGATTTTGACACAGAAAACAACTTTTTGCTTTGGCCCTGATTGTCATGGTACTGTGAGAATTACACTTCTTGGTCTGGCCTTCAATGCAGGACTTTGGAAGTTTCCCCATATCTGAAGCAGATCCTTCTCAGATCTGCATGAATCGAGTTGGCCTTTATTGATAATGCCCCTTCAAGCCCATCCACCAGTGTGCTTTCCTTGAAGACAGTCCCTGTGGTGGTGCAGTTTGTGCCAGACGAGACAGCAGTGACTGTCACCGATCTCCACCTTTGCAGTCCTCTATCACTTTTAATTTTGTTTCAGCATCAATAACTTGATGTGGCTTCTTACTGGCACAACAGCAATGAATTTCATGTGGTTATGGGCCATGAGGAGCTAAACAAAAGCATGAGATGAAAATAAGCACAAAACAAACAAAAAGCAAGTACGATATGCAATAAACCCAAGCTATATTAGACTACTGTCAGGTGCCATCGTAAGTGAGGTCTGTGGTTGACCAAAGCACTGCAATGCGACACATGACTGTAATAAATGCCCGAGAGGTGCTAAAGGAGAGAAGCCACCACTGAATACAAATAGGGATGAAATCACATTTGCTGTCAGAGAAAAAGAAGGCTATATCATCAGTATTTAGTGTTAAAGAAGAGGTGTGGCTATGGGTCCCCTGCCAGCAGGGGAAATGGAGAGAAAATTGGCCCAAACCTCCTTTAAACTTCTGGAAAAGTACGATGGCAAACAAAGACCAATGGCTTTCTCCAGGGGCTATATTCCAACAGCCTTCACTTCTGCTGCACCTGCCACTGAGGCAGGCACGCATAACCTCCCTTTACACACACACACGCATACACGCAAGCACACACACACACACATGCATGCAGCATTAAATAGCCAGAGGTCACAGAGTGGACAGGGCTGCCACCTCAGTGGTCCATGGCCATCATTGCAGAATCTGTACTTAAGGTTCAGTGGCATGTCCCACCTGTGGACAGGATGCCTCACTACAGTTAGCAGAAGCCTTTCCCTGGCTCCCCTCCTCTCCCTCCACCACTGCTTCATTTTTCCTCACCTCAATCTCTGGAGAATCTCACATTCTCACATGGGGCAGCTTCCCCCTCACTTCTTTCCATAGTTGGGCTCCTGCCTGCAGAGCCCTTCTCTGCATTCTGCAGGTTTTCTTAAGCACAAAGTAATGGCCAACTTGATAACAACTTCACCTTGTGCACTCGCTTTCCTGTTGCCGGGCACAACACCTGATGCTCACAACTTAAGGAAGAACAAGTTTCATTCAGCTCACAGTTGGGGAAGATTCGGTCCACAGCCAGCCAGCTGCAAGGCAGGAGCATCGTGGTGGAAGGGCATGGCGACTCCAAGCTGCTTAGTTCGTGGCCATCAGGGGCAGAGCAGGGGAGCAGCACAGTGATGTGCAGGAGAGGGGCCGAATACAGCACACCCAGGGCTCGAGCTCCACACTGCCAGGCCAGCCTGGAGCATGCTCCACTAATGTGCTAAGTGTCTCCTAACCCAAAAAGGCACACACGTCAGTATTAATGGTAGTACCCTATAGGAAAAGAAAGGCACCGTCCCCAGTCTGCCCTCTATGGAAAGAGAGAAACAGGAGGCACAAAGAAAGCAGACAGCCAAAAACAAAGTGGAATATAGAAGACATCAAAGATGCAGGTTTTAGCCACAAATTGCTAAAGGACTGGAGATCAGCATCACAGCCTGACTGTATATCTGATTTCCATTTACATGTGTATACCCATATTTAAAAGAATGATCATAAACTGATGCTAATTTTATTACACAGAGAACAAGAAATTCTGAAAAGATGTTTTGCTGTATTTATAGAGCTTCTGGTTAAGTTTTTACATTAATCAGCTTTCTGTCACTGTGGCAAAATAATTGAGAAAAACAACTTAAAGAAGGAAAATTTCTTTGGCCGCAGAAGTTTCAGTCCCTGGTCCCTTGAGCCCACAGCTTTGCAGCCTATGTTAAGACCGCATGTGGCACCTCGTGGCAGCGGGGCAGCCAAAAAGAGAGCGAAGGGACCAGGGCCCAAGGTCCCCTCGTATCTCACATCCTAGTGGCCCAACCTCTTCTGAGGAGGCCCCACTTTCCAGGGGCACCAAAGGCTGGGCCTTCTGGGAACAGTTAAGGTCCAAATCCTAACAGGACTGAAGACTTCACTGAGGATAAATTTCTGAAGCAGCTGGGCCATCACAAGTGATTTTGGTCAAATCTGGGTTTTCAGGGCACAGAAAAAATAAGGAAAGATACTTAGAAAAAGATGCTCCATCTTTTTCCTATATGGGTATGCTATGCTTCATGTGAAACATCACCTATCATGCAAAAAATAACATTTTATTAAGAAGTCCTTTTTAGCCAAGGAGATAGCTCAGTGGCATAAAGACCTACCTGGCAAGTGCATTGTCCCAAATTCAATTCCTGGTTCCACAAAAAATAATAATAATAATAACAATAATCTTAAAATGTCTTTTTTAAAAATCACGTCACCATGGTGGAATATTATTCAGCTCTTACAAAGAATGAAATTCTCTCATTTGCAGCAATGTGCATGAGCTGCAGAACACCAAGTTACACGGAGAAAGTCAAGTGTGGAAAACCAAATTCACGTCCTCGTCTATGTGCAGAGGCTGCAACGTGGATCTTACAGAAGTGAGAGTGGAGCCGTGGGCACCTCGGAAGTAGGGGAGAAGGAAGGGAGGGCGTGGTTGATAGGCACAGAGACCCAGTTCCGTGTGAGGAGTGACTCATGACATTCTATAGGGCCGTGCAATAATTAGGGGCAGTATCACTTCACTGTAAATTTCAAAAACAGCAAGTAGAAGAGGACTTTTAAGTTCTCCAGCACAAAATGATGTTGGGGGTGAAGGCTATTCCAGTAATCCCTATTGATTCTAATACATCATATACATGAATTGAAATGCCACACTGCACTGCATAACATTTACAGATATATTGATGAAAAACTAAATCCTGTAACCTAAGGCAGAGGCCCTTGAACCATGGCCTCCCCCAGTACTGGCATCACTTCATCGCCTGGGACCATTGTAGAAATAGAGCTCTCAGGTCTGCCCAGATTTACTGGGCTAGAAACTCTCGGGTGGGGAAAGCCAACCACATAGTCTGTATGTTCACAAATCCTTAGGGGCCACTAATGCAGTCATCTCCCCAGATCACCCTGAGGGAACCACTGCTGAAGCCACCGCTGAACTTACTCATAGACTGCTACCTTTAAGAAGAATCAGTCTCAACTTGTTCCTTTGCCCAAATTGCTAGTCCCTGACATTGCCCAAGAAATCCAGATTATCTACTAAGTAACTCAATGTATTTGTTTCCCTTCATTGGTAAATTCCATCTACTAGTAAAACAAGTTCTTTAAGGTGACTTTAATTCCTGTTTAGCCATTAACAGCAATTGCCCGTTGACCTCGTGAGCTAGGAGAGAGGCGGCCCCACCAGCAGAAGGGCATGTTCTTTGCTGCCCCCGGACCGGCTGGCCTTGCCTTGCTCTTTCATTCTCTTAAATGAAGGCAGCGTGGGGATGGAGTGAGGTCCGTGGGCGAAAGAGAAAGGCCTCTTGGCTTCAAAACGACAACAAGGGTGACATTAATGGTAGCACCAATGGCCAAGCAGTCAAACAGCCATAAAAGGGAGGCCCCGCCTTCCAGCCCAGCCTCCTCCCTCCTAGAAGCAGAGCGGGGCTGCCTTCTCCAGGCTCCTCCCTCTGTCCTGTTTCCGGAGATCATATCTGCTATTACCCAAGTCAGGCCTTGCTCTCCGGCCCGCAGTGCGCTACTGAAATCCCAACCCCAATAGCAGAGCCAAAGCCTAGGACAGTCAAATGTTAATATAAAGGGCACAAACCTCATTCCCGGTGTCCCAAATGCCTAACACTCCCTGCTGACCTCAGCCGGTCCTTGGCACACAGCACACAGCAGGAGCTGGCAGGGCCCTGAGGGTGCAGATGCAACTGGGGAGGTGGCCTGTGGGGAGCCGTCACCACATGTCCTGCCCTAACCTCCAGAGCAAATGGGCCCGATTGCAT
>NDGN011156605.1:0-11583 GCA_002564285.1 Tympanoctomys barrerae | reverse complement strand
CATTTCTAGTAGATACCAAAATGAACCTGAACTGAAATCCACACTCCATTTCTTCCTCCCTTTCCCAGAGTGCTTTGAGTCCCTCCTCAATCTTGGCTAAAGCAATCCCATCTTTCCAGTGACTCAGGCCACTGATCTATTTTTGACTCTTCTCTTTCTTTCTCAAACCCTGGGCCAATCTGCTAGGAAAACATGCTAAGTGTACCTTAAAAAATTACATCTCCAAGACTTTCCTTTTTTGATGGATAATGGTAATAGCTATATGATAATGTGACTGTATTTAATGTTACACTTGAAAATGGGAGAAAATGCAACATTTCTGTTAAGTACATGTTGTGATATAGAGCTTGAATGTCATCTAAAAGCTTTTTCTAAGGGTTTGGTCTCCAGCTTGTGTTGCTATTGGGAGATGGTAGAATCGTTTGGAGCTGGGGCTTAATGCAAGAAAGCTAAGTCATGGGGCAGAGGGGCTGTGCCCTTGCAGGGAATACTGGGACCTCAGTCCTTCCTTTATCTCTTTCTGCTTCCTTTCCACCATGAAGTAAATAGGCCTCCTTTGTGAGTTACTCCTGCCATATGTTCTGCTTCACCATAGCCCAGAGCAACAAGGCCGAGTGACCATGGACTGAAACCCCTGAAACCATGAGCCCAAATAAAACCTTTCTGCTTCTTAAGTTAATTAGCTTAGTTACTTTTCTGCCAATAACAGAAAGCTAGTGCAATACATTTCACCCAACACACATACACACATATGTATGCATGCACAGAATCTTACAGCTTTTCCCCCACCATATCTGTTACTATGATGGTTAAACCAGTAACATCTCATGTGACTTACATGAATAACCTCCCAGGTTCTTCCTTTGTCTTTACCCCTGTGTTTTTCTCTCAGCTCAGTAGCCAGAGATTAATTTCAACCTGTTAAGGGCTCCTTCATTTTCTTTAGGACTGATGACTTTTCACACGTATGTGATTCTTACTGATATTTGCAAAGGGGTTTTTAGTTCCCTGATTCAGCTGCTGCCTATCTTTTCCTCAAGCAGAATTTTTATCTTCTTCGCTATCCCCAATAAGACAAGCATTCTACCAGTCCCTGTTCCCAGTCTCCGTGCATCCCATATTCACCGCACATATCTTGGCTTCTCCCTCAGCCCCGCCCTTTACGTCCAATCCATCCCTTACCTGTTCAGCATTTTCCTTCTTACTCCAGGCCATCAACCTCATCAACTCAAACTGTGCTTCTGAGATCATTTACTTCACGCTCACATCATAACCTTGGGGTAGGTGCCACTTTCTAGGTGTCACCTGAACCACAGAGAGGCCTAGTTACTAGGTGGTATTTGAACATAGGCATCTAACTCCAGGGTCTCTGCTCTGATGTATCCCCTTCAATTCATTCTGTACACCCTTTTCCTAAAAGTCAGCCTCAGCCAGCGACTCTTCATCATCAGCATTACATCCTGCCTTATTGTCAAGGTCTTTCATAAGCTGGTACACCCTACAGCCCTTCAGCATTCATTTTTTCACAGCATCGGCTTCTTACCTTTTTTTAAGATCTATTTTTAAAAGGAAATATGAGTTTATCTGAAGGAGGTATTATAATATGAGAACCGAAATGAAATTATTAAAAACTCATTGATATTTATTTTTTTTCTGTTTTAGGAAGGCATATGGGGTCAAGCAGTCTTCTGCATTGGATAGATGCAACACCAAATAACTGCTCCATTATCTTTTAGCAATAAGGTCATTCTAACAACTAATCAGATGGCTCATCTAGAAAGTGCAGACAACAAAAGCTATCTTTCTCCCTACATCTACCAGCATAGCCCTCACCATATGGCAGGCACTAGATGTATTAGGATATTACTGTATGTACAAACTCACACATGATAGTACTAACATTGAGATGAGTCCTATTATTAGACAGGACTAGCAACAGGACCTATCTTCCTCAGCTCCTGTCATTATATAGTGATAACAGGACTTAGCTCAGTCTTACAGGTACTTTGAGTAGTAGAGAGGATGAGTGTTTGTCCAGACACAAACTCAGAAGCTAAGCCCGAATTCAAGCCCAGGGAATTTTGCTGAATCAATAGTCACAAGAATGAGACTGTCCTTCTGAATAAGATGAAATGAAATCGCAGGGGCAAAGCAACTAAACAGAGTAATTACCTTCCCACCTTTTCCCTCACCCAGTTTCCCAGAAATCATTCAGTGAGGTTTTATTGAGTATTCACTGGGTATATTTAAAGTGAACACACAGAAATAGATGTGGAGCTCCTTCAGAGGTCAAAACAGGAAGAAGGCCAAGTGGACCACTGTGGATCTTTAACCACCCAACTCCTCTCTTCTCAGCCTAATCTCTACCCCTGACTCCAAAGCAGATATTCTCCTGACTCAGAATCTTATTAAGAGCTTCTTCACCACTATCAAAGCAGCTCTCGGGACAGGATCTGACCTTATTTTCAGCAGGGTGAAAATAACTGATACAATAGTAGCCATATTGTACTGCCACACTTCTTTTAGTGCCATTTACAGCATCCTCGTATTGTTCAGGATGAACAGAAAGAAGTGAGTTGTTTGCTTGCTTGGTTTTGTTTCTGTTTTATTGAATTGGCTCACATGATTATGGAGGTTAGTGAGTCAAAGTCTGCTGGGATAGGCTGGTGTGCTGGAGATTCACAGAGGGGTTGTAATTTGAGGCTAAAGGCTGTCTGGGGGCAGAACTCCTTCTTTATCAGGCAAAGCTGGAGGCCCACCAGCATTGCTTTACTCAAAGCTAGACTGCTCTGCTCAAAAATCCATTTAAATGTCAATCACATTGAAAAATAATAATAAATGATTAAACATCTTCACAAAAAAAATCTAGAATCATGTTTGATGAAGTATTTGGGCACCATGCCCTGGCTGTGGTGACCCACAGCATTAGCCAATGGCAACACTTTACATTTAAACACAGAGAACTTAAACTGGGAAACTGCAGGGATCTGCCAACAGATGGGCAGGTCTGTGGATGTGAACAAGGGCTCCCCCAGCTCACTGATCTCACAGCAAATGGCTAAAACATTCCCCTGGCAGGAATGGAACTTAGAAGCAAAGCTTTTCAAAATGACTGATATTAACCGATTTAATAGCAAAGGCAATCATCTCTAAATAAAGATCTAGACCTACTCCACTGCTCCTTTAATTATAAGGTTTTATTTTATTTCCCTAGAAAAATCAACAGTAGTTGTAAGCAGAGAAGCCAGCTTATCTCGCGTGTATGGATCTGTCCCTGTTGCCCAGAATAAGGGAGAGCAAACAATTGCTTTCCAAGAAACAATTACATGACCTCCAAAACTCTGGAAGTCAAATAGCTCTTTAGTGCTCCCTTGTTTGTTATGATTTCCCATGACACTAGATATCTTTATTTATAGATTAAGGTATTGTGCTGAAAATTCATCCTGACAAAGATGTCAATGATTACGAGATCAGTGGTTATTTTCAATTTACAGCATTACGGATCTTCCGATGAGTTAGTAAGTGGACAAGTGTCTTCCATGTGCACTGAGAGAAATCATTTTGCTGATAAATCAGAAGAAAGCTCTTGTCTTTTTAGACCATTTCCAATTTAGGCAGGAACTCATGCACAGCAAGAGCCTTTACTGGAGAGCCTAAGATGCTCTGAGATGGGAGTGACTATTTGCTTGCAGAGAGGACACCAAGGAAGGACATGGTCAGGGTTGAATATTTTACAGAAGGAGCTGGTCTTCCCCTCCCAGACTTTTATCTGCCCCGTTCAACTACTTCTTACTCCTCAGCAAATACCTCCCGTGTATGCGTGTGCCAGCAAATCAGAGAAAGAGCATCCTACCCACGTGTAATCTCTATTACCTTTTGGAATTGGTAAATCTCCTGCAGCAGGAAGGTGAACCTCTCATTATTTGGTATTTGAAGTCTTTCCTGGGCAAGCTTTGTCCTCTTTCTTATATCTGAGCTGGGCATCAACTGGGGCTTTTTCTGCCCCTAGACACTTATGAGTGGTGAAGACGGCTCTGCTTGGGATGCAAAGGCAAGAGGCTCCACTTGTCAGGGCACCACCTACCATCCCCTCTAGGCCAGCAAAGCCAGGAGTTGAAGAGTTAGGGTTGTCAGGGAGGAAAAGCTACTGACTGTCTCTTGTTTCTATTATCTTCAGGCTTATGTCAGCATCAAATCAGGCTCACCTCCTGGTGTTTCCGATGTCAGAGTTTCATTTTGAATCAGTGCCTCAAGTGAAATTCATTCCGATTGAATGTGGCCATCATAACTTCCAGGTAGCTAGTAATTTTTATTTAAAAACATGACTTGAAATTACTTAGTTTCACGAACTACCTTGAGCTGAAAACCAGGCTTGGCCAACCCAGGTGCTCTACTCTGCGGCTTCGAGACCATGGGCTTTTAGTGTCAGCAGCATCTGCCTCCGACCCGCTGCAAGGAAGCCTCGCAAAGCTGGCTTTGGATGACCAGTGCTGATTCTGTAACTTGCTGCAAGGGATGCCTTTCTTTTGTCCCAGAAGTTTACAGAACAATCAAATTTTCTCACTGCTTTTCTCTAAATGCTCACCACTAATCCATTGAGGACAAACATTTTAACTGAGTTAACCCAGATTTGCTGGGAAGGACACATTTTTACCTCTGATTAGGAGTTTAAAAGGCTTCCCAAAGTCAAACCATGAACCCATACCAATGGGGCAGTGGAGAGGAGGAAGAAAGATCAAACAGGGAGTTTTTCATAGAAATGTTTATTCAATTTAGAAAGCTCTCCTTTATTCCAAGTTCATGCACTTAAAGCAGTGAATTTTCCTGTGTGTGAGTGTGCCTGCCTTTGCCCATCTGATCCTACAGCGGCCACTCATCTAGGAAGTGATGGTCACCAGAAATATTGCTTTAGAAAAAAATGTATTCACAAAATAAGTGAAGAACTCTGTGTTAGATCCCAAACTATTATATTGTTCAACATCATACAGTCTGAAAGAAATCTTAAAGTAGGCAGAATTCCTGGAGTAGGGGATTTGTTGGTAAGAGGAAAGCTTCCCCTGGCTAATGCGACAGTAAAGGGATACATTAGGGTGAAAGATAAAAATGGGAGTGAGAGCTGCACATGGTGGTGGATTTCTATAATCCCAGCACTGGGGATGCTGAGGCAGGAGGATTGTTGTGAATTTGAGCCCAGCCTGGGTTACAAAGACAACTCAAGGCTAGCTTGAATTTCATAGCAAGACCCAGAGAGTAAGAGAGAGAGAGAGAGAGAGAGAGAGAGAGAGAGAGAGAGAGAGAGAATAGAACAGAACTAGAATTGTCTGGGGCCAGAAGAAGCACAGTGTGGGGAAGAAGTGAGAAGATGATTCTGGAAGCCTGAGAAGCTAGATGGGGCTCAGGTCCTGGGCAGCTAGATTTCCCAGGAGTATAGTGCTACAAGGCAAGGCCTCATGCAAAGATGGGTCACCTGTTTCCCAGCTGCAGCCAGGACAAAACTCTAGACAGCAAAGATATTCCTAGCACCCTGAAGCCCTGCAGGAATTTTGAGTTCTTGCCCTTGAGTTGGTGTGGACAGGACTCTGCAGTCTCCGTGCACACAACCTCAGAGCCCTGTTTCTTGGACTCTATTGTCCAAGGGCTCAAAGTTCACAACAAACTTGTAGATAACAAGCTCAAGACATCTGGTCAGCTAGCAAGGTGTAGAAGCCCAACTATGCCACAAGGTTGGCATTGGGCCATGTTTTGTGCATAGTAACTTGAAGGGCAAGTGACAGTGGCCAAGGAGCTCTGCAGAGGTATGGCAGGGTATGTAGTTCAGTGAGCTAGAAGGCTGGGACCCTTCCAGAGGCAATTACAGCTGGTGGGCACAATTAGCATTATTACATAGGCAGTTCCAGGAGAAAATAATGAAATCATGTAAATACCCTAGAGTCCCTTTAATACTGTGTCTGTTTTTGAAAAAGGTCATTAACCACATACAGAGGCAAAATGGTAGTGAAAGACAAGTTTTTTTGTTTGTTTGTTTTTATCTGTGGCTTTCCTTGCTTTGGCCACTGAGTTAGTTTTAAGAACAAATGCTATTGATAGCTATTGAAATATTTATGATCTCAATGTTCCTGTGGGTCAGGAGTCCAGGAACAGCTTAGCTGGAGGCCTATGGCTCAAGGGCTTCCATGTAGCTGTAATCAGCTTGACTTGAGAGGAGAAATCCATGTCCAAGTGCACTCGTAGGGCCCTTAGCAGATCTTGGGGCCTTGCCTCCTCCAGACTGAGTTTCTCCATAGGCAGCTCAGAGGGCTCACGCGTGGCAGAGAGTACCAAGAGCACCAAGATAGGAGCCTGGCCTTCCTGCTTCCTAGTCTCAGACGGGACATACATCACATTTACTATAGTCTGTCCCTGAGAAGGGAGGGGCCAGGTCGAATTTACACTCCAGAAGAATCACATGTGGGAGTGACTGTCTGCAGGCAGCCATCCTTTGGGAACCATCTTAGGGGCGGCCATTCCTGCCACACTCCTTGCCTTCATGTTAATAGTAAGAACAATCATGGATGATATTAACCTAGCAGGGCTGCTATGAGAGTCAAAGCACAAGGACTGAAGGAGAGCTTTAGAAATGGGTCCGGGACAAGTAGTGTCCCAAAGGGTCTTTACCCCACCCTCAGATCAAACTACGGAGGCCAGGAGCATGCACTGTAACAGAATTCCATGCACACGTCAAGCACATGAACACATAAGAATAGTTTACATAATTTTCTTTCTCTAAATTTGGAAATAAAAAAAAGACAAAGAAATTAGGTAAAATTGACTACAAGGCAGATAAGGGGCAAATTTTTCTAGCCCTTAGCCACTTCTCCGAGGTCCTATCATCTACATGATGCTCTTGGGCTAGGTCTGGGCACATAGCTCGTAGGTAGCGGAAACCTGGCGATTCCAATTTCCTTGCATCACTTGAGCCTCACGGGAGCAGTGCCCGCACCCACTTAGACTCTGCCAGCACTCAATGTGATGGACATCCCACCTCTGCAGTTACCTTCTACCCCACAACTGCACTCAAAACAACAAGCGTACTTGGCAAATGATTGAAAATACATATACTTTTTTTTTTTATTATGTTTAATACATCTCAATGCACCTTCACTGGGCTTTCTCCTTACCAACTATAAACGCTCATTATTTTACCCAGATGAAAATGGAGATGTGTCTAGCTGCAATTTATGGCAGAAGGAAATGTGATTTTTGACCATCAAACCATGTTATCAGTAGTTAGAAGGCATGGCAAGATGGCATCAAAGCCATCCCTTTTCATCCCAGAAAATGATCCTTAAAATACCCTCCCATAGATAGTCCCTTACCTCATCCCCTAGGCAATCTAAACCTTATCCCAGCCTTCACAGTTATTATATATAATATACATAGATGTATGTATGTATACATTTTATGGTTCCTATTATCATTTTCAACCTTTTCTCTAGTTCTGACTATTGGGGAAATGAAGAACTGATACTTTCAGAGCTTTTACTATTTATTATGTCACTGTTCAGCTTTGTTCTGCCAACAAGGGAGCAGAGGACACATGTTAAAGATCACAATCACCCATTCGTATGGTCACTTAAAAATGAGAAATTTAAAAACTTGGCTTTGGTAGTTGACCTAATCTGAGCTTTGACACAGATTCCAGAGACACTGAGCATTAAAAGCAGAGGAGGTATTTTTCTTCCCTACTTCTGACTATCTGAACAATAAAGCCCTCGGAGTTTCATAGACCAATTAGCAAGAATTTCCAAGAATTGTAAAATGTATCAAATAGTCTTCTAAAGCAACGCCAAAATTAAGTTTAGCTTCACCCATTGTCTTTATCTGTTGCTCCTTTATAAGATCTCAGGGGGAGGCAGGTCACATGCAGTGCTCATTCTGGACAGGGACGTGACATCAGAGGTTGCCAGGGGTGACCACCAAGGATGTAACAAAGCCAGAAGAGCAATCGGGCTCCGGGTTGGTAGCCCCAAGTTCTTTATGCGTAATATCATTCTAAACAACAAGCACGTCTACACACATTGTAGATTTAACGATATATTTGCCGTTTTCATTTGTGTTCTCAGTGCTGCAAATTTACTAGCATTGCATCACCACAGTGGTTTAAAAAGATTTCCCCTCCCCCCACAAAAGAAACCTTATAACTACATCTGAGAAAACTGTCTTCAAAATTCCACCAGTGCTGTGTTGGCTGAGAGAAAACTTGCCTGTGTCCGCAGTAACATGCCCGGCATAAGCGCGAAAACAAGCGACCAAGCCCAGCGTACTTACGGGCAGACAGAATCATGGCTGTCTTGCTGCAGGGCCACATAAGACAGACTTCACTTCTTCAGCTGGCCTCCACTCACAAAAGCACATCATGTAACTGCAGTCATTGTTCGCCCAGGGCGTTTCTCATGGGCAAACTTAACCACACCTATTTTCCTATTCTAGAAACCTCAAAGCATGTGAATGACTCCCTCATGACCTACGTAAGAAAGTTCAACCCTCTGCATCCTGCAGGGGCACGCTACTATTTCCTCCTTCCCGTGTGTGTAGGTGGACACTACAAACAACATTTTCAAGAAATCACCAAATTTTTGTAAAAAGGGTCTTAAAATTATCAAGTCAGACTGCCCTTTCTGGGCAGACAACAAAATAAAGAAACAGACGGGATAAGGGACCTGGCCCAAAGTTAAACGGTAGGTGAGAGAAACAGCTGGAATCTAGGCTTTAGAATCTCAAATTCTGCCCCTGGACTCAGGATTGACCTGTCAGTTGCCTTATTTAGGAGGGATGGGGAGACAATCCAATGATACTTTTAAAAACTCACTACACTTAGGAGTAACTTAGGCACAGCTGAGAAATATGAGAACCACAATACCAACAACGCAAAATGCATGAGACAGTCTTACTCGGTCCCCAGGAAAACACAACTCATATGTGACTAATGAAGGGGCAACTTTAGTGAAGAAACAGAGTCACACTGCCCTTGCTACTTCCTGCCTTGTAGATTAAGATCTTTGTTAGCACTCTGGGTGGATACTTCTATGTTGTTTTACTTAATCTTTTGCCTTAGCTATTTAAGCTTTTTCTTTAAGATCTAGAAAAAATGATTGAAAGATTTTTAAAGATAATGTTCCCAGAGTTGCCAGGTATTGTCTTTCTTGTCTTCCGGCCATGACGCCAGGGTAGGAGCTGCACCATTACTCTCTCGCCCCACCATTGCCTCTCCTCCCCACAGCTGCTCAAGGCCAGAGGGCTGCGGTGGTGGGGATGGTTAGGCACAGCTTCCTCGGCGCCGGCTCCCAGGGTGACCTACAAGTTACTTACAAGGTGTGGATGTGCTTGCGATGGGGACACAGTTAAGCAGCAAGAAGAGAAAGAATGTGTAAAATTGTGACTTTTCTCTCTCATAAAAAGTCGAAGAACACGATGAGCACAGCCTCCAGCAGGCCGGCTGCCAGGCAGACTCAAGACCAAAACTACTTGCCAGGCAAGCGCTTATTCTACTGAGCTATCTTCCATGGCCAAAACTATGTTTCTGAAGAGCTACTCAAAGCAGCCGGCTCTGTCCTGCATGTTCACCAAAAGCTTCACAGTGCAGGAAAGACCATGGCAGTCCCCAGAGGGGACAGAACTCAAGGAAGATGCCATGTCTTCCTCAGCTTTCTACCATGACAAATACCTAAAAAGCATTGACCTGGTCTCTGACACTGGCGAGTGAGAGGGGATCTCTTCCATTAGGTTTGTGAGGCCAAAGGGAGGCTCTGATTCAGTTGGTATCTTAGAGGTGGATAAGGGTGGGAGCCCCCCTCAGATAAAAGAAGCAGCAGAGCTTATGGGAGGCCATGACTGTCACCCTTGCAGAGCCAGGAGGCCAAGTCCAACCAGGCCCCTTAGAAATCTATGGGGACAGCTCAAAATACGACCTCCCCCTCTCTCAGTGGTTTCCTGTACTCTGCAGCAGCCCGAGCTGCTCTGGGGCCCACTGGAGGTAGAGCAGTCTTCATTAAGAACATCACATGAGCCTTCTTCTCCAGGGCCTGACACCTCCAATCAAAGTATCAGAGCCCTGGAGCAAATTCTTAACATTTAGGAACCAACTCATTCCCATGTTCAAATTTTCACCTCATTCCACTTGTTGGTGGCCGCTGTGGGCAAGGTCATATGCCTGTAACCTGGGACCCCTGGGGGTGGAGGCTGGGGAGGCATACCCAGACATGTCTACGTAAGTGAAAGGAGAGTTAAAAGAGGGCCTAGACTTTCCTCTCTTGGGTAGGGAATATTTACCCACAAAAAAGGAGATATCCAGTTCATAGAGTCTCTAATCCTAAAATGAGTTTAAAGTTTTACAAAATTAAAATACAACTTGTTTCTTATAAATATATAACTTTATATATTATTTGTATTTACAAAATCATACAGCATACAAATATTTTAAATGTAATACTAAGAACAGTCTTGAATCCAGGCTTGTTGGCACATGCCTTTAATCCCAGCACTCAAGAGGCTGAGGCAGGAGAATGGCTGTAAGTGGAAGGCCAACCTGGGCTACAAAATAAGGTCAGGACTGGCCTGAACTGTATACTGAAACCCTGTCTCAAAAGGACAAAAAAAGTATTTTAAAAAAAGATCCAAGGTATATTCCTAATTCAGACAGTGTTTCAGGCCCTGTGGAAGTCAAGGAAGAGAGGGGGTCCTATGGCATGGCTCCAGCACACCCCTTCCCTAATACCTGGCATTCTACCTGCTCCAGTGAACATGGTCCCACGTGTATCCCCCAAATGGGCAAAGCCCAGGGCCTGAGCAAAGGCCCACCAGTTCTAAGGTAACAATTCCACAATTTGGAGGACTTGGTCACAGAGTGAAGGCTGGTCTAGAAGTAAGTGCTGTAGTTATTTAACTTTGTAAGTTGAACATTCCATGCATCCAGGTGCCAAATTAATCCAGCTACAAGCTGCTGTTTCTTCCCCAGGCTCTGGAATCTGGAAGGCCTTGCTCACAGCACCACTCATCTTCCGAAAGTTTCTTCACATTCAGCTAGCTCATCTATCCTACGCAGCAAGTCTGCAAACGAAGGCCTTCCCTCTGGTTTCTACAATTAAAAACAAAAAACAGTTGGTGCCAGAATTCACTCTCAGGAAAGGCCTTATTGCTCCAGCTCTTACAACCCTGCAGAGTATAGCAAGGAAATCGCAGCTTTGGGCCTGGAAGGTGCAGGCATCTCCACACATATCTGTCTCTCCTCTAAGTACCTCCTAGTGCTGCTAGACTACCATCAGTTAGAGGATGCTTTCATGCCCCCTTGGAAGGACCTCCTGAAATTCCTTTGTGCCTGTGAAATCAAGTCCTGCTCAGCTACAGGCCTCTGTAACCTGCCCTTCCCCATCCTTTATCCCCCAATTTCATTCCACAGAAAGCTTCACATGGCTTTCTTCTAAATTAGATTCTCTTTTGTCACTGTCAACCATGTGGATGAGTCACGGCCACTGCTTGACCAATTTGCTTTCTATGAAAGCCTGAGAAAATGCTTTCTCTCCTTGTGACTCTCCTTTGGCACACTCT
>NDGN011156595.1:0-10794 GCA_002564285.1 Tympanoctomys barrerae | reverse complement strand
TAGAAGTCCCCGCCCCATGACTGCATGAGGCTTTGGGAGGACAACTAGACACAAACCATAACATTTAAGCATGTTCTAGGAGCCAGTGGGTGGTATATTATTTGAATAAATACAAAACTCCACAGTTTAGATGTTGGAATTTAGACCCTAAGTATGAAGAGATTAAGCTATTGAGAGGTAATTAGGCTATTAGGATTCCCATCCTATAGATGAGATTAGGACCTTTATAAAAAGGCTTGAGGGAGTGAGGTCATCCTCTTTGGTTCTTCCATTCCTGCCATATGAGGATAGAGGAAGAAGGCACCATCTCGGAAGCAGAGAGTGATTCCTTCTTAAATACAGAATAATGTGGCATTTTGACCTTGTACTTATCAGCTTACAGAATTATAACAAGTGAATTTATACCATTTGTAAATTACCTACTCTAAGATATTTTGTTATAACACAATAGATTAAGATAGTTATCTAGTTTCACTAAATCATGAAATCTTTATATGCTAGTCAGTGTTTCACATTGTGATAAAATGCCTGAGACCAACAACTTAAAGGAAGGGATGGCTTGTTTTGGCTCATAGCTTCAGAGGTTTTAGTTCATGGACTTTTGGCTATGTCACTGTTGGGCTATTATAGCATCAAACATACTGGTGGAAGTGGATGTTTTCACCAAGAAGGCTCTCTGTTTCATGGTGATCAGACAGTGATAGACAAAAAGGAAGGTATGAAGTCCCAGCATCCCTTTCAAGAGCATGGCCCCAGTGGCCCCAACTCTCAACAGCACATAGGCTGGGGGCCAAGCCTTTATCATAAGTACTTTTAGAGGGATGCTTGAGATAAAAACTATGGCACTTTGTTCCCTTAAAATAAGAATCTCACACATATTTATGAGTCAGGTTTGCTGCTCAGTAAAATAATGGGTAGAAAATGTGAGTTGGCATTTTGCTCTGTCAGATATGATGATTTAAATATCTACTGCATAACAGAATTATTCTACTTTTATTTTACTTCATTTTTTAAAAAGCCTGGAGCTCCTTAATCCCTAAGTTGGCCTTAATTAATTTCAGGTATATAATTAACATGTTAATGATGCTCTTGCTCAGCCCAGGGTGTTTAATTGTCCTACAGTGGCTCAACCACCAGTTATGCTCTGCATGCTCAAGCTCAGCAGGGCCTTTGTGGAGATAGTCCAGTTTTATCACATTTTGAAAATTCCCATTCCAACACAAGATAAGTGGAAAGACTGGTCATTACGTCTGGAGATTGATTCCAGAGAATCTTTAAAGGGGAGCTCTGTTAGTGCATTGAGAATGGTTCAGATTACAAAAATTCAATGAGCATGCGACTTCTCAGGAGCTCAGTTATTGTTTAAAGTTAAGAGAAACATAATTTTAGGCTAAGATTACTGGGGATCTTAAGAATGAATAAATATAAATGGGTGACCTTGGCATGGGTAAGGAAACAGTAAGCAAGGACAAGATGTTACTTTTGATAAACAAATTTTTAAATCAATTCATGTAACAGCACTTATGTGGCCAAGGTACATGCTTTTGCTTTTTCTCTGACTTTCCTCTTCTGTCTACTCCAAGGGTGCATGGAAAGGACAGTTGTCTTTGTAGCTTTGCTACACCTACTGGCAAAAACCTAATAAGGAAATACATAAAAATTTTCATTTCAAAAATTTGTCCCAGAATGCATCTCTGAATGGCTGCTCTCTTCTTTGTTATTTTACTCCGTAAGAATTTTTCCAGTCTTTGCATGTCTGGCTTGATGGATAACCTTTCCAATGTGGAGGAATACTTTAGCAGGAACAGTGTCTTAGGCATTAGAGAAGCTTGAAGAATTCATTTTTCATACCTGCTCCAATGTGTTAATGACCAAAGGTCACGCGAAATATGAAGTATTTGGATCTCTTGATATGGAAGTTAGCAAAAATGTTCCATGCCATTTTCCATAGCTGCTCCAAGATCACATCTGTTTGGAGCTGAACCGTAGCATGTGTGCTGGGGAACCTGTATGAAATTAACTTTTATAGCTGACTTTACAAGCAGGATCTTTTATTGTCTACAACTTGGCTGGGATTCAGGAAGTTCCCAAAATGATTTATTGTCATATGTGCATATTCTGTGGCGGCTGATGAAACTGATATATTATTGAACATATGCAGTCATTTTGGCTAGAGACAACATATCATCGAAGTCTTTTATTCACAAAGAGTGAAGAATCCACATTGTAGAACGGAAAAAAAGTTGAGTATTTTGTTTTAAGTGAAATAATTACTTGCAGGAACAAAACATTTGTTACCAGTCCTCTAATTCTTTTCTGTTTGCCAATATTGAAAATATTATTAGGCTCTAAAATATATTGTCTAAGTAAATATTTAAGATAATATTTCCCCAATTATTACTTGATTATATTCTTATAATATCTGAGAGGATTAGTTCAATTTATTTGATTGTGATAATAACAAAGATCTTGGATTTAAATTCTTTCATATTACTTAATGTAACTTTTTTTCCTCCAAACTTCTAGTTTAACAGAGGGATTCCTTTAATCCAGTTGTCCATATGGTCCCAAGAGGAATTTGGTGAAATGGTGGGTAACACAATACAGTCTCTCTTTAGTAGGAAAAAAATGTCAAGAACTCATTCTTCTATTGCCAAATCAGGAGCATTTCCATTTATAGAAGAGAACATATTCAACAACAATAACATAGCATTTGATTGAATTAGAATGCAGAAAATAAATAAGTATAATTTTAGATCATCTAGTGCTCTGGAACTTGGGGATCCAATGTGTTCTTCTTGTTTAGACAGCTAATTGACCCCCTTACGTTGCAATTGGAAACGAGTAGTCAAAGGTTTGGTTGTTTCGGATAAATTTGGACATGAAGCTGGGAGACTTTAGGGCAGGAAACTCATCATAAGGACCGAGGCCCAACTGACCTTCCCTGCGGATGTGAAGGAGAGAACTGTGAACCACTCCCCACTGGCAATGTGCCAGTATGCTGGCAGTTGGAAATTCCAGGGAAGAACTCAACAACAGCTGAGATCTTGTTTAGAGAAATAGTTACCTGGGTATACTTCGCAAATAATGAGAAACAGATGAATTTTCCATTAATCTAACTGCTCAGTGCCTTGCCTAAGTTGGATAAAAGTGAAAGGTGAGCCAGTTGCTCAGGGCTCTTTGTCCACTAGAGCTACAAGCCCTCTGGTTCCTCTTTCAAAATTATCTCTGTTTGTCTTTAATTTATGTTTGCTCTCTCCCATTAGGCATAGCAGGCTGGTTTCCTGCATTTCAAAACTTGTAAGCCTGTGGTATACAGTGAGAAGACTTAGATCTAATTTTCTAGTTATAATGTCAGTAGAAAGCAAGCAAATCCCCAGATACTGTGCAAACATTGTCTACTAGGTCATTTGTGAGGCAAAGGCTAGGATAGTGGCAGTACTTCAAATGAAATTCTATCTATGTATCTATCTACCTATGTATCTATCTATCTATCCATCCATCCATCCTTCTGTCCATCCATCCATCCATCCATCCATCCATCTGTCCGTCCATCCATCCATCCATCTGCCCATCTATTCTTTCTTTTCTCTTAATGAAGGCATGCACTTTGATGGGCACAGAATTTGGAGCCTGGCTTTGGGATTCTGCCTAGTCTGCACTAATACCCTTTATTTCAAAGCACTTTTTCTTTAAAATAGAAGTAGATGCCACTTTACTCATTTTCCTAAGGAATTTATGTATCAACAGATACCCTTAGCATCCTACAGCAGAAAACTGAAGCTTAATGGACTGAGCATAAAATTATTTAATTTGTCCCTCAAATTCTGGCAGTGCGTTCCTGTGTTCTGGTTGAGCACAGGAAATGATTGAGTCCAGTTGTGCAGATGCCTTGGTTATATTCAGAAATTGATCTTCTTTCATTTTAGTCTGTTTGGCTCAAAATTTGACATAGTTACAGATTAATATATTTCCTATACAGGTGAGTTAGCTTCAAAGCGTAACACACTCTTTCATAATGGTGGGCCCTCCCTTTAACTCCAGGTAAGCTTGTCAGAATGGTATGACTCTTTAGGTGGGTCGGGCAGAAATGGATGACTGTACATTCTGAACTCAAGGGTGGAAGTAAACAATTGCAGTGCACGTACATGTTATAGTCAGATACTTCGCCTCGCTGTGTGAAGAAGGATAGCACATTTTCAAAGGGCTCTGAAACAGTTGAATGGGAATAATGTTAATTTGGTGTAAAACTTCAAGTGGCATATTACTAATGCCAAAGAACAAAGCAGTTGAGGATCTGGTAACTAATTATTAACAGCACTGTCACTATTTTATGTAAGTGTGAACAAGAATCATATGTTTCTTATAGTTCATCATTGTTGATATGCTTAGTCTTGGTGGTGAAAGTATGATAATGAGCAGCCAGCCAGTTCGTCGTAAGAGTGGTTGTGGTCTCTCTCTCTCTCTCTCTCTCTCTCTCTCTCTCTCTCTCTCTCTCTTTGTTTTGTGCTAATGCTGCTTTTAATGGCAGTGCAATAGAAAAATATAAGGTTTTACTAGCGTGAACCAAAAGATTTAACATATGCCCCTTCTTGATGGCAGTATTTTGTATTTATGCCCAAAGGCCCTGGGGGCAGTGGACAATCTTTAAATAAGTGAGACAATTTAGTAGTTATGATTTAAAAGCAGTATTACAGACTAGAGTGAGGAGACCCTATCATAACAATCTGTACTTAATGACATTGTGCCTTGGTATTGCAGAAAGTGCCTGAGACTACCAACTGGAGCCGTCTAGGTTTTACATACAGGGTGGCTCTGCCTTTCCTGAGAGCTCCATCTAGGATCAGAGTCCTCAGTAGAAATAGGAAGAATAGGTGTTGATAAGTAGAAGGAATTCCTGTGTTTTAGAGATTTCAGGTAGAGAGGTGGACTTTTGATACTATATTTGTTCAAGAAAAATCATCAGCTGTGGGCTGGCCCAATAGCTCAGTGGATTAAGGGTCCTGCAAGCAGGTGCAGGGGCCAAAGGTTTGATCCTGGGCCTGCCGTGCCACCCCCACCCCCGGGGCGTGCTGAGACAGCAATTGAGACTGGGTGTGGTGACACATGCCTGTAATCCAGCTCTTGGGAGGCTGCAAACAGGCAGATTACTATGAGTCTGATCTACTAGTGAGACTGAACACCTTATAGACCCTTCCCTAAAATACAAGGAAAAATAAATAAATAAAATAAAAAATCATCGGCTGTAGGTATCTCACTTTATTATAATTTTTTATAAAGATGTTTTATTCAAAAATCTTGAGAAGATTTATCTGAAGTTCATGATAGAACAACAACAAAAAAATATCCCCCTCTAAAAGCTGGCTATGGAGTTAAACACTCTCCAGGTCAAGGACTAGTAGCCTGTGTGTTAAAATATAAAAAGAGATGCTGCAGACAAAAGGAAAAAAAATTTAGAGGAAGAAATTTGGAATTACAGAATCCTAAAATATGGGGTTAGAATGGACCTTAAAGGCAATTGCCCCATCTGTCCCAAAGACATTCATGTCTTGTGTCTGGTTAGTGGAGACTTAGAATTAAAATTAGAAATAGGTTCCTTCCTCCCAGCCCTGTGTTCTCTCCATGTGAATTCCTTAAGAAAACCTAACTCTGTTGCTAATCCAAGCCACACAAGGAAGCATCTGAGTGTAAATTGATCTTGGGGTAGATCACTGTGTAGATAATTGGTCTTGTGCCACAGACATCTCACTCTTCCTTGCAAATGAATAAATTTACTGTCTGGGATAAATCAATTTCATGTGCCTCCAGGAAGCTTCAATCACCTCCTAAGGCCTTTGAACTGGGGTGATCTGAAAAACTGGGCTCTGGCCTTATTTCTGTCAACTCACTTAATCTCTCAGCTCTTTTATTTATAAAGTTAGAAGAGTGATTGGGTGATCTCTTAGGGCCCTTTCAGTTCCAAATGGCTATGATTCACTTGCAACACATTTGAAGAGGAAATACAGTGAATATTTCTTGACAGGATGGTGATTGTCTTTTTCATATGCAAAAATGCATTGCCAATTCCAAAAGGGATGATGGGTAGGAAGAGTTAGCAGTGCCTGGACAACACCAGTAAACAAAGTTGGGAAAGACCTACGAGGTCAACACAGTGAGATGCAGATAAATGGATGAGAAATGAACCCAGTAAACACAGAATGCAGGTCAAGCTCAGTGAGAGTCCATTGGCTAAGAGCATGGTAGAACTCAGATCTTTGAGTATCTCCAGTCTGCTCCAATAATGTGATGGGAAAAAGAAATGTTCTGTGATCACACACATTTTTATAATACTGGGTGAAATAAAGTTCAACTGCTCTTTAGGAAGAATTTCTCAGAGTCTTTAACATGATCAAATGGTTTGAGAAACTCCAAGGTGCAGAATTTCCCAGATATAATTGGCAATAACAAACACTGTTTTCTGGTGCATTCCCTGAAAAATGTGGTTCAAGAACATGCAGAGAATAGACAGGATAGTTCAGGGTAATTCGCTAGAACTGCTGAGGGATGCGGATCAAAAGCTGGAAGGTGAGAACTGAGCACCCATGTAGGAGTCCCTCTCTAGACACCAGAGCAGGGGAAGAGATGACTGGGACCTGAGACAAATATTAGGAAGACCATGACCTTGAAGCATAGGCCGATGATACAGCACTTGCTTTCTCAGTGGATGACCAGCTTGTGGACTGTCTCATGCTTTCAATGATGACAAACTATTTATGCTACTTAAATGGCTTCTGGTTATTTCTGGAGTTGTAAATAGTATGTACAACAGACTGTCCTCATGTTGAACAAATGGTTTTCATATGATTTGGGGGGCAAAGATTAATTTTGCAGTGTGTGTTCTGAGCGGAGGGGACAGGTTAGAGCTTAGAACAAGGTCTTAAGATCAAGATGGATGGTGCGTCTGTGCTGACAGGGCCTGGAGTTCTACCTTGATCTCTGCTGGTCTTTGTCAGAGGATGTGTAGATTCACACGCACCATTGTGTGGGATGTACCCATCTGCAGTGTCTCTGAAGAATGACTTTCATCAAATTCTCAAATGGGTCTATAATCTCAAAAGCTGTCAATGGTACCTTACTGTGGCTCATTGTAGAAGATAAAAATCTAAGGCTCAGCTGGATGATGATGTAGTTTGCTAGATGTCAACCTGATTGTTTTAGCCTTAGGTTGGGAGCAGTGCAGATCAGCTGAGAGCCGCTAAGTAGCAGAGCTGGAGGAGAATCCACTTGGTGATCCTTGGCCATCAATCTTAGAGTTGTCTTTGCTCTTGTGCTGAAGTAGCCTTTGCCACATGCGTTATATTTCCAATTTTGCAGTTCGAACACAGATAGGGCAAATCATTCAGTGACCTGAAACTTGAACATTTGCATCAGAAACTCTGAAGCTCCACTCTCATAAGAAATCACTCATAATTAATGTGTCATACATTCCACACATAACACCTGAACTTGGAAATGAAGTTTGGTTTTAAACATATGATAATCACGAAAGATTTCTGCTGTTTAGGATCATACTGTGATTTTGTCTTATATATCTCAAAGATTTCAAAATCAGAAAGGTTTTTATTATACCTTTTCTAGAATATGATGTAGTTTATTTGCTTGATTGCATTTTAATTAGCACTCCCATTGCCTATTTAAACATGCATGGATATAAAACAAGCCAACCAAATACGAAGACACATAGCCAAAGTGTTTGCTGTTGGGACATTGTTGGGCACTGCCTTGGGATAAAGCTTGCACTGGACTCAAGTTTAGAAGTGTGAAATGGTTCAAAATAAACCAATTTGTATGCATGATATTTTACATAAGGGTTAAGCTGCCTTAGCAATTGTTGATAATTATGGATATTTGCACAGCTCAGAGGATTTTTGAATATTCTTTTGAAGTAAATCAGCCATTTCCACAATTAAAAATAGAAGGGTTTCATAGAGGGCATTTTTACAGATGTCTTGGGTGGTTGGGTGGTGAACCTGGGAGCCCTAAAGCCACAGCAGAGTGTTGCTATGTGCATGGTGTTGGAGGAAGAGAGGAAAAGGGAGGGATATAAACCATAAGAACAAACTTAATTTTGGAGAGTGGTTTTAACTCTCTATGGTACAACATGAGCTGCTAGCTCATTGTGATATGTACTGTTCTTCTGGGAGCCTGTACTTTTCAAAGTCTAGTACTGGGCTGTTAAGGTAAAAAATAAAGACAAGGTAAAGCAAATTTGCCCTTGTTTACCCAACCTTGGAAGCTCTAACTTCTACAACCTTTTGAGGAAGGTGGGTTTAGCAGATGGGCACTTGGCCAATTTCTTCCATCTTTTTGGTGGTGACTATAGGGAGTTAGATGAGCTATGTGTAGTTTGAATGGGTGATCAGATTGTGTGATTATCCATTATTGGTCAGCTCAAAGTTAATTTGATAGGTGATCTATATATAGTCTATACATTTTAAATAAAATATAGTCATGCACTGCATAACGACATTATAGCAGGCAATAGAGCACATATATGACAAAGATCTCATAAGATTATGATGAAACTAAAAAATTTCTCTTACTGAATGACATCATAGCCTTTGTGACATCATAACACAACCCTTTATCAAATGTCTGTAGTGATGTCACTGTCAACAAACTTACTGCAGTACCAGTCACATAAATGTATAGCATGTTATATACTATCTAATACTTGATAATGATAAGTAAACAACTGTTGCTGGTTTGTGTTATTTTAGCATGTCCTCTTTCTTTCATAAAAAGAGGGGACTGTCAAGCAGTGTACTGTGTTACCACCAGCAGCCTCATTGCTTCAAGAGGCCGTGAAAAGTGATTGACTTAGGCCATCTAGATTTGCGTAAGTACGCTTTAGGACGTTTACACTACCAAGAAATCACATAGTGGTGATTTCAGAATGTATCCTGTCAATATGTGACTTGTGACTTTGTCTACTATAAGAAGAAATGAAATGACTGTTAAGTGGATTGCCCAACCAGTATCCGGTCCACTTAGGACTCATTGCAATGGAATATATGAACTTTCCCCTTAAGTTACATCATGACCAAAAATTTCTGAAGATTAAAAAGCAGTCACATACCTGTGTAGCTCTGAAAGAGAAACTGAAGCAAATTTAGAGTTAGTGACACCAATTGTTTCGCAGACCTGCAATTATGGCATCTCTTTGAATAGAACAGTTCAATGGACAGAACCACTATTTCTGGGTGCATTCAGAATTACGAATTTTGCAAAGGAAGGCATTTCCATCTTTGCGATAAATAACACATCACAGTGTAGTCCATTCAAAAATAATCTTGTAATGTTTAATTGCTCTACACAAGAACTACCGGTTCCTCATGGGGGACGTCCATAGTATTCTGGGGCCTAGATATGATAAACAGAGAGGCTTGACCTCTGAACTGTTAATGCCTAAACAATGCACCCTCGACTCAATAACTGACATTGCTGATGGCAAGGGTCCCATCTGATGACTTACTCGTCTTTCCCCCATCAAATTCCTTATAAAAAAAGAGGGAAAGGAAACAACAAAAGAGAGGCGAGCCAGCATCTTTGTCCATTCTGGGCTCTTTGCATTGGAGCTGACAAATGAGAAAGTGCACACTTCCTGCTCTTTCTCTGGGAGCCCATTAAGCCTTCTCTCTGGTAAACAGGCCTGCTGTTGCTTTTGTTGAGTTCCCTTCCATCACCCCATTTGTTTAAAGCATTGAAAGTCCTACAACTGCTGTGGCCATCATTCTCCCAGAAAACAACATGCACAATGGCAGAGTGACAATGGGAAGGGAGGCTGGCCCCAGATCCTTTGTGTCACAGGGTTTCCGGGGGTTTTTCAGGTCAACACAGCTGCACTGCTAGCCATGAGTAGATCCTGGGACAGCAGGTGGAACAAGTTCTCTCAGGTTGATCTGCAGTAATAGGCATTTGCCTCTTCAGCGTGTCATGGGGCACGAACAAGGGAATTCTCATTCTCACTGGTTCCTAGATTTCTGACTTAGGCCCCTGCAGGGCCTATGCAGTGTGCTTGGAGATACTGTTTAAGGACTACCTGCATCTCACTTGCAATGACATCCAGGGCTTTGCTGACACTCAGAGCCTACCTCTATTGCCTTTGCAGTCCTACCCAATACTTGGTGGTCCTTCTGACACTGTAGGGAGAATGAACTTTCCCCGTAAGTACATCATGGCCAAAAATCTCTAAAGATGTGTACTGGGACTCAGTACACATTGCTGCTACCCTCCTCAGAGTGCTCTTTCTTGCTCTGAAGATGATTGCAAGCTGAGACAATGTCTCTGCTGCCACTGTGAGCTATTGATAACTTGCACCTTGATCCAAAAATCTTCATAGCTCTCTGTTTTCAATCCACTGTATTCTCCCAAGAGAGTGTTCTTGGTTAGGTCACTGAGAACTTGTGTGACCTTAAATAGGTCATTTACATTTTCTGGGTTTCAGTATCTTCATCAGTAAATTAGTTTGTAGTTCTTCTCAAAGCACAGTGCCTGGTCCAGGAGCATGAACATGGTCAGGAGCTTTTTAGAATGCCAATTCTTCAACTGGAGCAGGGACCTCGTAGATCAGACCTGCTGGTTAGGGCCCAATTGTCAGAATTGTTTCAAGTCCTCCCAGGGATGCTAATGCAGGCTGAAGTTAGAGACCCCTGATGAAGAAGATGTGGTGTGGCCTCTCTAACACTGGCCTTTCTAATGGCTCTTCTTTCAGCTCATTAAACTGGTGAAGACCCAAAGCTACCACACACACAC
>NDGN011156554.1:0-17809 GCA_002564285.1 Tympanoctomys barrerae | reverse complement strand
GTCTCACTACTAGATGGGACTCGTAGTGATCCACCTGTTTACAGCCTCCCAAGAGCTGGGATTGTAGGGGTGCACACCACGCCCGGTCTCAATCTCCTTCTCAAGGCATTCTGAGGGTCGGGGCCGGCACAGCTGGTCCAGGGATCGAACACCTGGCCCCTGCACCTCCTTGCAGGCCATTTAATCTGCTGAGCTATTTGGCCAGCCCTGAGTAAATCTTAAAATATAGTGAAAACTGGTTACCAGAGGAAAAAGCAAGTACTTTTTAATTTAAATCATATGTCATGTTACAATATGACCAGAAAGAAATTTTAAAGTGGTAATTAGTCATAGATTATATTTACTTCTTTAGTAGTGCCACACTCATGAGTCTGATTCCCACACTTATTCATTATAAGCCAATATTTGAACTATTTTCTTAGTTTTTCATCTTTTTTGTAAAAGAAATATATTGGTTATTTCTTGATTCTGTTGTAAGAATTACTGGACAAAGCCTTAAAATATTAATATTGTGTTGACTTAAGGTAATAACAAGTAGTAATTTATGTCTGCCATTCTCAGTCTCATTCTGTAACATCTCTTAAGATCTTTACTACATTCCTCGTATAAAGACTGCTAAGCTACAGAGTTGGAGAAGAGAATAAAACTAAATGTGAAGACTAAATAAAGCATTTAAAATTTGAACACGTTAAAAGAGATAGTCAATGACAGCCTTGGAGTTGTAGACCCTTCCAACAAAAATACTTAACTTAAGGCTATAATAGAAAATAATTATTCTATTAATATTTAACTGGTGCTTACTTTTTTGTCCTTTGGAGACAGGGTTTCACTATGCAGTTGAAGCTGGCCTCAAGCTCTCTTTGGAGGCCAGGCTGGCCTCAAAGTCTCTCAGACTCTTGAGTGCTCAGATTACAGGCATGTACTACCACAACCCACTTGATGCCCAATTTGAACTAGACACTGTATTATGTTTAGAGATTATAAAAACATTCCCATTATCAGAATAAATATTCTCTTTAAGAATACAAATTATAAAACATTTTCTACTTCTGTAAGAGAACAAAGGATGAAGAGTATAATAAAATTTACACAGAAGTCACTGTTAGACTGCAAAGTCAAAAATGTCTTCATTGGTGAAGAAATCTTCACAGAAAAGGTGAGACTTAAACTTATGCAGACTTAAACTCTTTGAGTTTACAGGACATTTAAAATGGAAAAGCAAGGGTCGGCCAGATAGCTCAGAGGACTAAAGCACCTGTGTAGGCAGAACCCAAAGGCCGTTGTTCAATCCTGGGCATGGTCGTGTTGGCCCCACCCCCGGGGACATGCTGAGACAGTGATTGAGACTGAGTGTGGTGGCACAGGCCTGTAATCCCAGTGCTTGGGAGGCTGAAAACAGGAGGATCACGATGAGTCTGACCTACATAGTGAGGCCCTGTAGTCCCTGTACTAAATACATTTAAAAAAAGTGAAAAGCATTTCATAAAGGCCTGAGACAATGAGGAAAACATGATACTATTGTACCCACTGGGAAATAGTTATTGATAAGGCTCAGGAGAATGTCCAGATCTCAATGAGGAATGATGATGATGTTCTAAGTTTAGCTTTGGATCAGCGGAACTATGCTGAGAGAAGTTAGCAGAAAAAACAGTCAAAATGGATTTCAGTACATAATTGGCAAGACTTGCATGATGGACTGCTAAAGATGGAAAAAGTTGGCAGGGACTTTAGGAGACAGTTTAAATATACAGGAGGAAAATGATAAACATGAGGCCTACAGTGGCTGCAAATTAATGATTTGATTAGAAGAGAAAATCGCTCTAGTAGAACCTAAAAGATTTGAAGATTTAAAGGCTGAGTTGTGGGAATAAGAGATCTGCATTCAGAAGACTTTCCACTTAGGAGATTGACTGATGATGGCATCATGAGTCACAACTGCAGGGACTGGGGGAGAAGTACCAATAAGGCATTGTGCAAAAGACAAACTCAGGTTTGAACACATAGAAAATTAGAAATATGGTTCGAGGGCCAATGTAAAAAATTCAGAACCAGATTCTCCAGTTTATACTCCAAAATAATTCATTTACCAATAGAAAAACTGTTTAGAAGTTTGAGCGGGAGGAATTTCATAAGGACTGTCAACATTTATGGAAAGAAAGAGTTCAGTGAAGAGAAAACCACCAGCTCCCACAACACTGTGAGTACAAAAAAGCTTCAGGAAGAGCACTTGATCTCTACTGCAAATGTCCTCTTGGGGCTGGGGAGATGGCTCAGTAGAGTAAGCGCTTCCTTGGCAAGCACAAGGGTCTGAGTTCAAGCCCCTCTTGCTCCACATTGTCTTGGACTACAATGAGTGAGCCTCTTTTCGAAAGGTGCAAAACTCATATAGAAAAGAAAAGAAAATACTTACAAAAGAGAAAGCAAATAAACGCTGTATGCTGGAAAAAGAAAGAAATGACTGTTCAGTTTTTTAAAAGGTGAATCCTGCAGTGTTTCTATCTCTAACCTGCAGAGAAGAATGAGTTTCCATCTACTTACTTTTCATGACCACAATTTAGTTTTATAGGTACCATTTCCTTTCTTTTGCTGCAATAAGCGACTGATAGTTTGGTCTCCTCAGTGGACCATTATGCTTTAGAGGGCTTATCCCTCTCTTACAGGCAAGCAGCAGGTGAGTGGTGAACAAGGCTGAAAATTCAGGTAAATGTATACTCTCCCAAATACACTCTGCCGAATGCCCCCTTACACCATGCTTGTTTTGTAAACACTTAAACCTTAATGCTAATACTGCCTTTATCCACAGAGACAAATACTAACACAACCATATTCTTCATAGCTAGACCCTTTTGACATTCTTTCCAACATCATGTTGTTAGCTCACAAATTTCCCCCAAGTATAGTTTTAAAATACGTTCCTACTATACGTTCCTACAATTAATTATGTGCTGGGAATTGATAGTGGATTGGGAACTTCAAGCCAAGATTGCTCTTCTGCAAAGAAAGCAGAGAATCAAAGCAGAAACTGCACTCATTTCAATCTGAGTTAAATCATATTTTTAAAAAAACAGTATTTTTCAGATACTGAAAATGAATCTATCAGTGATGAAAAAAGCATGTGTCAAGACTAGCTTTGGAGTTTCATATTCCCTTCTCTATTGTAGGGTAAAAAGAATCATATGTTTATTTTGATAGACACCATCTTTAATTTATTTGTTTCCTTTGTACCCAGTTGTGCTTAGAACTCGTCATCACATCTGCACTTTGATAAAAGTGCTATCAATACTACCTGTATGAAAACCAGTATTTTAAGTCTGACACTGACAAGGCTAAAACTAAATGATAAAAATGTTTATACCACAAACTTAAAGTACAAATTCTATCTATGTCTTGAATCAAATATTTCAAAACTAATTCTGATCCCTTCTTTAGTGGAAAAGATGTGATATTAAACAAAAACAAATTTCTTTTTATTCCCATTTATGTATTTGGTACCGGGCCTCACTACACAGGTCCAACTCATAGTGACCTTCCCATTTTATAGTGTCCCCAGTGCTGGGATTACAGGCGTGTGCCACCATACCCAGACTTGGCCACCAGCTGGACGCACCCCGGGGGCGGGGCCAGCACTGGTAGGGCATGCAGAGCTAGGGGTGGAACCCTCATCTCTGTGCTTGCCAAAGCAGGTGCTTAGTCTGCTGAGCTATCGCACTGGCCCAAAATTTCTTCTTTAATCAAAATATTGTCTGCTATGTAAATGTATTTGAAGCTCAGTGTCATATAACCTACAAATATATATATATATACACATATATATTACATTTAAATTATGAATGTTATAAAAATATATGTACTGTATATTTAAGATATAAAGATTAAGATTGCATAAATGATTGTTCACTTGGCAAAAACATAGTATCTTGAAATGCTATAAACAAGAGAATATTCAATGTGAAGTTTTCTATTTTAATATTTCAAATCAAAACAAAGTGCTATCAATACTACCTGTATGAAAACCACATACTTATTAATTTTTCTACTCAGGGTTTATTCTGAGCACTGTGCTATTGCCAATTGAAAGGTGTTTCGTAGTTCAAAACAGACATGCCTAAGTGGAAGGATTCACTAATCATTACAGGCACTTACTTGAGTTCATAAGCATTATCTTGTGGCTAATGGACTGATTATGAAACTCCAGCCATTCCCAAAGACATATAAAGCTTTATTGCTAATATTGTAATAGAAAATAATGAATTTAACGTTTTTATGTGATAAGGTTTAAATGTCAAGATTTGTTTTCAATCATAGGTTTCAAACACTTAAATCTGTATTAATAAATTACATGCTCAGTTATTAGGAACAAGTCATTGGAATTAAGTACCAAAGCCCTTCATGAATCCAGATTGAGAATGAAATTAATTTTCCACCCATTAGGAACTAAAACCAGACTGATAGCAACTCTATGGCAAACTCTATTTTAAGATCATATTTTAATTGCCTAGGTTAACCTCATTTACAACATAGAAAATCACAGGCAAATACAGTTAATTATGGCTTAATCTATAAATTACTAAGGTGTCATAAATTAAAACTGTTTAAAACTGTACTCTTGTGTCAATTAATGATGCAGACAGTGTCTGAGAAATGCATTATTAGGCAAATGCATCCCTGTGTAAACGTCATCATCATAGACTCCTCTCCCACAAACCTGGATGATGCGCCCACAGGGTCCTGTTGAAAAAAGATTAAATAAAACACTTTTCTGTCATACTCTTCATAGGAGCAGTAGCACCATAGGTGTGCTCACACAGCACCACCACAAGCACTTCAGTACTGTGCTGCCCTAAGATGTAAGAATGGCACTGAAATCATTAAGTTATATGAATTTTCAAAACCATTATAATGTGAAGAAGCCACACTCTACATGTGGTCTGCCATTGAAACATCGTAATGCAAGATATAACTATGTTACACTTACGCTGTGACTTTTCCTTTTTGTTTACTGTCATTATTCTAGGATTATTTTAGCTTTAGTTTTATGAGCATATATAATCTATGTTAGACTAGTACCATGATAAATGTATTATTTTACAGAGAAGTAAAAACCAAAGCTATATTACAGCCAAGTGTTAACCTGCTTTCTCATGTCTTTATTCATAATAATTACCCATCTCATAAAACAATTGTAATCCAAGTGGGATAACAGATAAGAATTTGTCAGTTTAGTATTAAAATCAATTTCTTCTACTAACTTCCCAAAACACACATTCTGGATGAGACTGGTTTTCACCCATAGGGCTCCTGGAACAAACAGCTACACATTTATGCAAATCAGATAAGCAAGGCACTAAGTGTTCTGGTCAACTCTTTCTGTGCTGAACCCAAAACATAACACCCACCACTTAAAGCAGAAAAGGATTAATTTGCTCAAGTTTTGGGGAATTAGGTGATCGCTGGCCATCTCCAAAGGTCAGGAAAAAGCAAAGATTCCACTGTGGAAACAACCGGAGCAGGGTGCAGAGATGAAACCCACATGCCCATACCATTGTAAACCCCTAAACCCACACACACAGGAGCATGGTTTGCAAATATACTTGGCCTTTCTAATCTAACGAGGTTGATATGTCAGGACTGATGGTCACTCTTGATCAATTTCATACTCTATCAAGCTTCTTCATATGTAACTCCAAACAAACACAATATGACATTCATAATTTTTGCTAAGATAACAGAACTATCCTGTGCACAGCACAACCATAAACATAATCATGCCTTTCCAAAAGTCTCAACAGTGCCAGCTTTTTTCAAAAGTTCAAGTCTCTTATGAGACTAAGGGCACAAACTCTTAGCTGTTACCTGGAAAAATAAAACAAAAATATGTTACATACTGCTGTGGTACAATTGGAAAAGATAAGCACCTCCTTTTGAAAGGGAGGAATAGGGAAACAGAAAAGAACTGGATGAAAGCAAGCCTGAACCCCAGGAAGGCAAACATTAAACCTAGTGGTGAGCAACCCTATGGCTTTTTGTTGTTGTTGTTTGAATGTATCCATAACTTCACAAACTACCTATGAATTATATATTTATAGATATATAATAGTACTAAGCATATGGATTAAAGATTTAAATCATTTTCTAAACCATATTCATATATACTTCTTAGCTATAATCTCTTAAGTATTACATGAACTATACCATCCTACTGCTATAGTTGTAAGTCTTCAATTTGAGGAGGTTCACCCATTGCACACCTCTCTTCTTGAAGTTGTTGCTATGTAATATATTCAAATAATTTACCTTATCACTTGGATTCTTAAACCAAGTCTCCCCAAATGATCTTTTCATACATCCAATTTCAGCTTTTCTCCTCTTATGATCATAACATTTCATCCATCTTTCAATAAAAGATGTGTTAAATTTCTCTAAATAAGATACTGATATTCTCAAAGGCAAGCACCTTATATTGTACATTTGTTCTAGTGCAGACAAAAAGACAAACAACTATCAAATTTGTTAAATCTGGACTTTGTCTTTAATGATAACTATAATGCATTCAGGTACTGTAACTTCACAAATTTCTATCTTGACATACTATGTATGAAGTCAGAGCTTGAAATGAGTTTGTACCACATAAAAATCTATGCTTTATTGATGAAATCAGCTTTTTTAATGGTCTTCACTTATCTCACACTTTTCTTTTTGACCCAGAATAATATCATGATTCACCACCATATCAATATCATACAAATCTTCAATTTTGTTTGACCCAATATACCTATTAAAATATAGTACTATTTCTATTCCATGTTTTCAGTTATGCAACAGAACCTATTAATAGGAGAAACACAAAGCCACAGAGGAGGCTTCCTTCCATAGAGGTCCCTCAAGTCAAGAGAATCTTCTGCTCACATCCTCAGTATGGACTCCCCGATCAGACACCCATTATATCTTCTGCTAGTGAAAAACCCCAAACCATTAGTACTCTGAAAACGAAGTGTTAAATATTTATCATAAATTAAAATAATTGCAAATTATATCATTTTAACAGAAAAAAGACATACTATTTAAAACAAAACATGGATCATTTACCCAATACATTTTTGTGACCTTTATATTTTAAGAATTAATTTCTTTCTGCTATCTTGATATACTATACCAGTTTATAATTAGTTAAAAGAGACAAACACATTCTAAATCTGGATAAATGACTAACATGTGCACATGTATGATTTTTATAGGAATGCATCACAGTATAAAAACATTTTTGCATTTTCCTGATTTTGTGTTCCTGAACACTATGCATATCAATGAATGCATGCAGTTGCTAAAATTAAGTCAACTTCAAGGCCAAAGCTATTTGTTATAAGTGTAAGAATGAATAAATGCATGTGGGAGGAAGGAGATTTCTTACAGAAATGTCTGTTAGTTGTTGAATTTCTAAGAGTGCTAACAATCACATATGATAAACTGGCCAATACAATTCCCAATTACATAACGTTTGTTAGATTGATTAGTTCTTTCTTCAGTTTTGATAAAAGAAAAGAATTTGGAAAAGGGGTTTGATTTTGATTTTTAAAAAGGCGTGCTGCTTAGATATTCAATTCATTGCTTTCTTAATTCAAAGGACATTTCCAATTCAAGAGTTTATTTCAAAATAGAGAGGTATTTTTTTTCTAAAAGACACAATGGACCCTGGTAGAGATCAAGAGTTGGGGTGCACATGGCGAATAGCTCTGTATTATCAGAGAAGAATGCCATAAAGAAGAGGATTTTGAAAGTTCATTTTAAAAAATAATCTATGTCTGCATATCTTCCAAAAAATTTACAGGGTGTGCAGACACTGCCCTATGCTGCTGTATTCATTTCTTCTTTCTTCTACAGTCTAATCCCTTTGTCCTGGTCTTACTCTCAGCTGATGTCCTTGCTTCTTGTTTTGCTATGCATAGTTTCAAATTCACTAGTATGAATGTGATCATTTTGTGTACTTAAAATGTACACATAATATAATCTAAAACCAAATAAAACATATTTAAAGAAAAAGAAAACTTCTCCAATACCAGGAACAAATGATTACACATACGAGAATTTGTCCCATATATTTCCTCTCCTCCTTCTCGTCTAGGCCACTTGTAGGCTCCTCCCTGATAGACTATTCCTTCTGATAGTGAACTACCTTCCCTACCCTGCCCCGTCTAAGGAGCACTGCCAGCAGCCACTGCCATTCTCTTGTTCATATCATCAGTTTTCTCCTTCCATTTCATGACTTGAAGCAGCATTCCAGGATGCTCCTACCTCCCATCTAAAGAAAACTTTACACCTAATTCTGCCTTAGGCTACTCCCACACTGCCTCATTCTAGTCCAACTTAAAACAAAACTGGTTGTGAGTGCTCAATGTACTACACTCCAATTTCTCTCTCCATTCTTTCCACACTCACCCTTGCTGCATTTACTGCTCTTACAAATTGCTCCCAGGTGCACCTCTGCCTCTCCCAGTACTGGACAGTTGGTCTCCCTCGTGCAAAGGCACCTTACCTGCTCCACTCAAGGAGGCCCCTCTCTCCTAGTTCTTCTCTTTCACTGACTATTCTTTCTGGAGTCCTGGCTGCTGCTGCTTCATCTCACTACTCTTCCTAATGACATGCTCCAGCCCCTGGCCATCAGAAGGCAGCGGTGCAGGGCCTTGTCTGCCTGCACCACATGCCTTTGTTCATGTAGGCCAAAACACCGCTGATTAGCTGCCTCTGACTCACTGTCCACTCTACCTGCTGAACGGCCCTACGCTCTGCTTTTTCTGAGTCTGTGACCTCTCTGGAGATTTTGACACACCTTCCTTACACTCCTAGTTATGGAATAATGTCAAAGGACAAGTACTGAAGACTCCTGATTACAGGAGCACAGCACCAGCTTTTTATCTCCTGTATTGCTCCAAATCATGGTCTTTCTAAAATTATGGAGTAAAAGCACAACAAATTTTCATAACAAGACAATAAGAAAATTACAATAGCTTCACTACATTGCACATTAATGTCTTTAAAGTAGGTATAAGATATGGATATTACAATTTTCTCCAGTTGATATTAACACAGGTTTTCCTTTTCACTGAACTAGGCGACAGTAATAGTGTAACTTTCTTGCTATTTTTTTTTCTTGTTCCTGTCTGCTCCTTCCCCTCTATCAATGCTAGTTCCTCTTTCCTTTGATAAATTGCTTCTCTTCTCACAATATCTATTATTTAGTCACTCAATTTCTCATACCAAGGACACAACACAATGTCTATACATGTGATTCTGGTTTATTTCACTTATTAATATGGTATCAAGTTGCAACCATTCACCTAAAAAAGTTTCAAAGTTTTCCTTCTCTAGGGCTGAGTAATGCCCCATTGTATAAAATTCCCACATCTATTTTTATCTATTCTTCGGTTTATGGGCATTTGGGTTGTTTCCAATATTTAGCTACTAGAAATTGTGCTACTATAAACATACATACACATATATTGTTGTGACATGTTTTTAATTCTTCTAGGAAGATACCCAGAAGGGGAGTAGGTTGGTCAAATGGAGCCTCTAATCCCAGGTTTTGATGAATCTCCACACTGATTTCCATGGTGGTTGCACCAGTTTACACTTCCACCAAGAAAAAAGAATGGCTCATTTTTCCTGAGAGCCTCTGCAACTTTTGTTATTGGTTGATTTCTTGATAATAGCCATTCTTTCAAGGGTGAGAAGGCATCTCAGTATTGTTTTAATTTTTATCTTTGGACCTATCAGCAATGTTGAACATTTTTTCATACATTCATTTGCCATTTGTATTTCTTTATCTCAGAAGTCTGTATTTACCTTAGATGTTCTTTTTTGGAATGGGTCTTTAAATTTGGGGAGTCCGACTTTTTTCATTTATTTGCACACTCTAGACAGAATTCTCTTGCCTGAGGAACAACTGGCAAAATTTTCCCCACTCAGGGTTGTCCGTCCATTCTTGTGGTGATATCTTTGATATGCAAAAGCTTTTTAATAAAATGAGGTCCAAATTGTTGATTGTTTGACATATTTCCCATGTTGCCTGGGTTTTGTTTATGAACACTCTGCCTTCATTTATGTCTTTAATATTTCTATCTACTTTCTCTTCCAGTAGATTAAGTGTTCTGATTTAATATTTAGATCTTTGATCACAAACAACAAATTCACTGAGACACAAATTAGGGAAAGCACACCCTTAACAACAGTACCCCCCCAAAATGAAATACCTACGAATCAATCTAACAATAGAAGTGAAAGATATATACATTGACTATATGAATATACATGTACATACATAAATATATGTTCATATATATATATATATATATATATATATATCAATGCTCTAAGAAAGGAGATTGAGGAGGATATCAGAAAATAGAAAGATGTCTTTTGCTGATGGATAGGAACAACCAACATCATGAAAATGGCCATAATCACAAAACTGTTATACAGACTTAATATAATCTCAGTCAAAATATCTCACAGAATAGAAAACAATATTCCTAAAATTCATTTGGAACAGAAGAATCCTAAAATAGCAAAGGTAATTCAAAGCTACTGCTTTGTGGTACTGGTAGAAAATAGACCTGAGGACTGAGGATACAGGCCTGTGGCACAGCACCTGCCTGGGAAAGGCAAGGTACTAAGTTCAATTTCTGGCACCAAAACAAGCAAGCAAGTAAACAAACAAAAAATAACAACAACAGCAAAACAAAAATCAGATAAGAGGATCAGTGAAACAGATTAGATGAAGAAACAACATAGTCATCTCCCCTTTAACAAAGGGGTCACACACCTTCACTGGAAAGAGACAGCCTCTTTAATAAATAATGCTGGGAAAACTGGCCTTCCATATGCCAAAGACAAAAGCAAATCATCTCGGGTATTGTTACAACAGGAATGTTCTGCAGGGTAAAGGGGGATTAAAAACAAAACAAAAAACCCACCCATGATGACTGGAATAGGGTCAAAGAAAAGTGGAACAGACCATGTTAGGTCCAGTATTGTCCTGGTCGTACAACATTATGTGTTTCAGGTGTGATGACACCGGGCCGCATGTAGTGGCACAGCCCTGTAATCCCATCATTCAGGAGGCTGAGGCAGAAATATTGCTGTGAGTTCATAACCAGCCCAGGCTACATAGTGAACTCAACCTGTACTGCCTCAAAAATAAAAGTAAGCAGAAGAGGAAGAGAAAGAAAAAGAGGATGAGGAGGAAGAAAAACATGATTTCAAAAGACTTTTTTAAAAAAATAGTTCTTTAGTTATTTTATGTGACTATAACGTGAGAGGGAATGTCAGTACTTAAAATCAAAGTTGCATTACAAAACTCCTAACATATCATCCTAGGACACAGAATACTTTTATTTTGGAAATTCAGAGATGATTTAATATTTTATTGATCTCAATCTCATTTCAGGGAAGGTTTAAAAGCAGCAAGTACCTAACAGGATGGAGTAAGCATAAAGTTCTAAGTGTATGACATTATTGGTGATGGAATCTTCCGCTGTCTATCCTAGGATGTATTTATTTCATTTACTTTTGCTTGCACTTGTCCTTTAAAGACTCCTTTATATAACATACATGTTCCAATATGAAATGAGCACATCTGAAGGAGAAATGTTTAAATTCTAGCACACTGTGAGATTAATAAACCATAAAACTTTGACACAGCTACAGATGTGGGGTGTTAATTGCCTTTAGACACAGATTCAATCCCTATGTCCCATACAATTTAGTTATGACTTTTGAGACAGTGAAACAATTGCTAAGACAAAATTGTCTCTATACTCTGGAGACATACTTAGAGTAGAATATTAGTATTTATTTCTATGAAGTACATATTTTCAGTATTCAAGAAATTCATGTTAGTGTACCCCACCACGCTACTAGAAGGGAACGTGTCATAAGCAAACTTGTCCTACTCCCAGTCTGTGTCCAACTGTAATTTAGAATAGGAACTCACTGAAATAGGTGGATATGTCCAAGATAAGATGAACTGGTTAATTTTGAGAGTGAAAATGTTCATCTGCGTCAATGGTTTACCTTTTCAGGTTAAAGAGGGTACTTACTGTGAGTTCAGTTGTTACACAAAGTTGAAATGTTCACCCTCATTAAGGCTGGTAACTAGAGGTCCCATCAAGGTTTTATACATTCACAGGCGGTACTTTGGGAGGTGTCTGGGTTATGGGTGTATGTGACACTGAATCAAGAGTGTGCCTGTGGATTATTTCACTGATGGGGTCAGCATAGTTCTGGGTGTGGCTGGAGGGATTTACTGCAATTAGAAACCCCACCTTGGACTTGGGGGTCAACCACCAAGAGACATGCAGCCTGGATGAAAAGAAAGGAGGACAAGACCATGCTTTCCTGCCTGCCTTGCCATGGGCCACTGCCCGGCTCCTTTGCACTGCTTCCCTAGCCCAAAGGCTAGGGAAGGAATGAAACTGCTACAAACTGTAAACTAAAATAAACCTTTGTTCCTTGAAGGACAGGATGTCAGCATCCCAGCCACAAGAATATAACTTAGATGCTTATCTCAGAGGAATACGTTCCAACAGTTGTGGCAGAACATGGAACTGCAGAAACCACTAAACACTAAAGTTCCTTTATTACCATGCTCCTTCCTATAAATTCATAACTCTGACAGAAGCTAACTTACCTTGAGGCCCAGTAAGATATTCATTACAATTGTAATGTCTGTTTCATCTTACCTAAGCTATGGCCATAACTTTGAAGTTTGAGGTACAAAAGCAAACCTAGCATGGATTTCTTTCTCATTCTTCACAAATTTATGAAGAAAAGACTTGTTCTTACAATAGAATCTTAGAAACTGCAACATAGCAGTACAAAAGGTATTTACCCTTCCTCTTAAAGCAGTGCTTTGGCTTCTCTTCAGTATATCTGAAATTCCAGCATCAGTACTTTGTACTTTGGAGGGCATTATTAACTACAATAAAGTTCATTTGGTTACAACTATTGCTGTACCACAACCATACATTTGCTTACATGCTAATAAGAAGGTAATATATACCTGTAGTGTGAGGGCTGGCCAGATGGCTCAGTGGACTAACGTGCCTGCTTAGGCATGTGCCAGGGTACATTGAAATGGCGACTGAGACTGGGCGTGGTGGCGTACACCTGTAATCCTAGCATTGGGGAGGCTGAAAACAGAGAGATCACTACAAGTCCGATCTATGTAGTGGGACCCTATGGACCCTTACTAAATGCATTTTTAAAATGTAGTGTGGAAATTCTTTTTTAAAAATCTATTTATTTATTTATTTATTTGGTGTGGGTCTTGCTATGCAGCTCGGACACCTGGTGACCTTCTTGTCTCAGCCTCCCCAGTGCTGTGATTACAGGTGTGCACCACCACATACAGTTTCTTCCCAGCATGCACAGTGTGTCCAGTGTTCCAGGATCGCTCTGGCATGTAGTACTAGAGACAGAACCTGGGTCCTTGCACTTGCCAGGCAGGCACTTAGACTGCTGAGCTATCTCCCCATTCCGAGTGTGGAAATTCTGAGACTAGACAAAAAAATGTTTCATTTCCTTGAGTGGACAGGACATAATGGAAAGTGACTGTATCGCATTATTCAGAAAGATATTGATGTACATTCTGAATTGTTCATATCTGTAATTCAATATTTTTCACTCAGTTGACTGTAATTGGAACTACAGAAACTCAAACTGTGGAAAGAGTGTGGGTACCATAAAAACTGAAATGCAGTTGCAAAGAGGTGAAAGTGAATTGAATCCATTATTTTAATTATTGAAGGTTTCCTAATATGATGTGTAGTTGGTGAGTAACTTAGAGACTTTCTTAGAGTATTTTAAAGCATATGTAATAATACATTACTTTTTTATTATTTTGTTTTTAACCCTCCTTCCAGATGGTATAGAGTTGTAAGTCACCTGGAGTATTATTAGCTAACATTAGAACATTACCAACTAACATTAGAATCCCTGACCGTCATTTATCTAAATACAGCAGACAGGCAGGGTGAAGTTAAATCTGGCCTTCGGTTTATATTTCAAATGATAGCTGCTTCATGATATGAAAAGTTGTGTCATTAATCGACATTTCTTCCACCCACATCTCACATTTATATATACATATTTATGAAAACATGTAGTAACAAAGTTATAATATTCTCAAACTCGTCTATGATTGGGTTTTCCATCAAACTTAATTCTATGAATTTATTAAATGTCTATGGCATTTGATATTTATGCACACATTAGAAATAAAATATTTTTTAAATGCAAACTCTCCTAAAAGGGCAAAATATTAAATCAATATATGAAATACTATTGTAATAAGCCTGCTCAGCAAACATGAGAAATTAAAATCCTTCAAAATGAGTTATGGTATCTCAAATACTCAAAAAAGCAAATGCTATAATACAGTTACTGGCATAGTCAAGGACCATGGATTTTAATTATGTTAAAATCAGGCCCACAATGTAAATATTTGAGAATATTAATTATAACTGAACTAGAAAATCCTGCTCCTGGCAATGAAAGTACAAAACTATCTATATTCCATGTGAAACCATTGTAAAAATATTTCATGAAGGAAGCAATCAAGAACTAATTGCCACCAATAACCAATCACCATCCCCTGGATTCTTATATTAAGACGCAGAATTAGTAATTTTTAATAGAAGGACCTGGGAAAATGTCAGAGTATTCCTTTCATGAAAGAGGGTGAATCAAAATTATATACTACAGAGGAATTCATAGACTCCTACATTGAGACAATCATTAAATGACTGAAACAGAAGGGGAAAAAATAAGATGAGCAAGATTACATACAGTGAATCTTATCCCAAAATTAAAGAAAAAGTCTGGGAGGTCTGAGTAAAAACACTGAAGAATGCAGGGGGAAAAAACTCCTTAATTTTAAAAGGTGCACAAGATAAATAGTGGGCTGCAGATGCAGCTTAGCAGTATAGCACTTGCGTAGCATGCGGAGGCCCATGCTCCTTCCCCACCACAAAAACAACAAAAAGAGAAAGGGTTGGATGACCCACTGAATTCTTATTCCTCCTTTGATATATGCCTTATCAGTTAATAGCAAGACAACTTCATTTTTCTCCTCATGGTTTATTCCTTCCATTTCTGAGCACAAGTATGCTTCTGAAAAACAACTTCAGAGTTCCTACTTTAATGCATATTCCTTATGCCCTGAAAATTCTTCTGCATGAATTAATTTCTCAGTCATTGAACCCAAAGACAGTCAAGTTCATTAAAAAAGAGAAATGCAGAATAAAATTGAATTTTATATGAATTAACATCAAACCCCCAATTAACTGAGATACCTTATTTTATTAAATTGCTTCAGTTCTTTACTCTCAAGGTTATTTTTAGATTTATGCATAAGACTGTTTCCTTACATTGATGTGAAATAAAATTGTCTATTTTTTGTCAGTAAGTTGTCAATTTTTGTGCAGAAAAGGGAAATCTTCTAAAGGCAGGCTTTCTGTGGAAGATACAACAGGCTAAAAGAAATGTAATTGTAATTGTAATAAATGAGAATTAGTTTCTTCATTAGTTTTCTTCATTAGTTCCTGGCTTTCACAGTTAAAGGCCTGGGAGTAGAGTGGGCAGTGGCAAACAGTCTGCACTTGATTAGAATGGGAGACAACAGATGCACGTAACAGGGCACATCCTATCACTGTCTGTCCTCTATCTGCACTGATAGCCCTTGTGTAATTTAAAGTTATCATCCAGGACCTCAAAACTATGGAATATATCTTCTATTCTGTCTCATTTCTACTTTATACAAGACCTATATATGTGATTCCAGTTCCATCTAAAATCTATCTTTATTTCTCATTTACAATAATAAGAAAATTGCAGCAATTTTCCACATAGGAATAATAATCTGAACTAAGATATCAGAAATTCATAGATTCATATTTTTCTTCAAATACTGCTTAAAGTTTCCATCATTGTGTTTCCATTTTTTTCTCTGTATTCCTTTTATTCTTTGCTCCCTTTGCAAGGGATGAGGAAGGGATGGTAAAGCATAATGACACAACTTAGAGCATGTTTATTTTTCCAGCTTTGTTCTGAGCCATGGTTTTTATTGCTCTGGGAAACAAAAAAGAGATAATCGCTGGTGTTTTAGCAAATAGCAATCAGTATAAAGAACAAAACTAGTGTGTTTCTTCATGCTTGGACTTTATTTCAAAGTAAAAAACCACATTCTTTTATGCTTCACTTAATTCTTCAATTTTCCTTATTAAATGTCAAAATTCTGCATAAAATATAGACAGTACATCATCCAATCACTATTTAAAATTCTTATTAAGGAGAGCACAAGACTGAAAACAGAGTGTGTCAATCAACTTTACCCATATCCTTCTAAGGAACAGAAGCAAATGGTTGGTGTTCAAGCTAAAAAGGAGTAACTAACATCTAAAAATGAAAAGCAACTGGAGTGAAAAATAGGATACAGAACATATCCATTACTTAACTTAACAATGTTTGTTACTTTTCAAAGTTGATGTTTAAATTCTGAGAAATATTTACATAAACACAACTGCAGAGATGGAATATAAGCCAAACACAATAGCACTTAATAAAGCTCAATAACATATCAGAGAAAAGTAAACAGTTTTAATTAAACTTTTCACTGAAATTCTGCTTATGACATTAAGATTAATTTCTAAAAAACCACTTTCTTCTAACTTTAAAAACATTTGAACAAATAATGTGAAAAATTGTATTTATCTAATGATCACTAGCTTAAATTCTACCCTTTAGACATCTGCTCTCTCTACAGATCAATTACAGAGTCAGAAGGTAACCCAGGTTGAAAACTCTACTTTGTAAATTCTGTAAAGAAGCAAGTGTTGAGTGAGCATCTATAAGCACTGGGTCTTAGCAAGGCACAGATGACAGACGTCAAAATGTTAATTTTTTTAACAAGACAAGCCAGTGGGGTTATAATATAATATTACAAATGCTTTTCAGAGAATGCTAAGGTCATCATGCTGGGAAAGAAGAGGACAGGTGCTTCACTCAGAAGGTCAAGACTCAGGCACACTAATATGAGGGTCTCAAAAAATAAGCTGTGAAGGTCTACCCCTCATATCAAGCTGTTCCCATGTTAGTGCACTAAGGCTCAGAGAAGCTAAATAACTATGGGGGATGTGAACCCACTTCATACGACAGGAGGGGAAAAATAGTACCTTTTCAGGCCGTATCACTGTAAGGACTGCAAGTCTCTATCATTATATCTGACGTAAAACTGTCATTTAGCAAATATTAGCTTTTGTTTCTTCTATCTTGTCCCTTCTATCTGCTAGGTTACTTTATAAAAATAGATTTGCAATGCTTTCTAAAGCAACAACACACTGTAGGTACATACTAGGTGAGTGAAATATCAATATCTTATAAAATCTTATCGTAGTATATTTCCATTGATGTCTCCACACTGCAAAAATAGGGACTAATATTGAAACTGTCATAAAAATAATCAAAATGACTCTGGAGGGCAAACTCAGGCAGAGAAAAAGACTGGCGACAAATGAAAAGCAATTACTAAGTCAAAGGACAATTATTTGTAAAATATAATCTTCTAAATATGACAATGTTTATGACCCCTTGATTAACATGGTTTCATTTTATATGAACAGATATTGATATCAATAATTACTAAATTGTAAAGTAATAGTAATAAACTTCTCTTCTGGAGGGTGAACAACTTAAATTTGCAGACCAAAAATTAGAGAAAAAGAAGGGCTGTAAGGACAGCCAACATTTTGGCCCTAGC
>NDGN011156511.1:0-23633 GCA_002564285.1 Tympanoctomys barrerae | reverse complement strand
TCTTTGCTTGCCAGGCAGGCACTTAGACCACCGATCACCCCAGCCCCTTAGTTTATACTTCTGCATCACTAATCATAACCCCCACACCCAGTCTTCCAAAGGCAACCTTATTATTCAAGTGGAACCCTATATTTGCTGCCCTTATTAGGTAAAATGTACATTGTTCAGTTTATATTAGAATTACACTGGCTACCACTTTGGTTTTCTTCCCCATTTTTGATAATCTGTCTAAAAATGTTATCATTTTTTTTTCTGTAAAACTTCCAATGCTTAGACCTAAAGCTTCAAAGACAATTTGAAGGTGATACGGTGAGCAAACGCCATGCTTGATAACGCCTGCTAATCAATAAACTCCTTCTTCTCTAGTCTCCCACAAATTTAGGAAAAATCATTTACTTTAGTGTAGAATCAGTGACTCCCACTCTACCCACTGGACTCTCCACATATCCACCATGGGTTGCCTCATCTCTACTCCATCCTGCCTCCTACGCTCTCAGTGCCCTAGGATGGGCCCCTGTAGAATATCTGCCACAATCTACTACTACCCATTCCATACGTCAGGCTCACTCTGATATAACCCATGCAGCTAATCAGGAGGAAATCTAGGGGAAGAGTATGGCAGGATTCTACAGAATAGAAACACTATGTGACCCAGTAATTCTATTTCTGGGTATATGCTCAAAAGAATTGAGAGCAGTAACTTAAAGAGCTATTTGTACATCCATGCCCATAACAGCACTATTGACAATGGCTAATGAAAGCAACTCAAGTGTCTATCAGTGGCTAAATGAAATAACTCAATATGGTACATACATCCAGTGGAGTATTATTCAACCCTCAAAAGAGAGGAGATTTGAACACATGAAATAACATGGGTAAACCTTAAGGTCATACTACATGACAGAAGTCAAGCACAAAAAGATAAATACTATATATTTTCACTTCTCTGTGGTACCTATACAGTTATCAAATTCATAGAGGCAGGAAATAGAGTGGTGGTATCAGGGGCTGGCAGAAGAGATAATGAGGAGGATTTTTTAATGGTAAAGCATTTGCAGGGTGAAAACAGTGCTTAAGATTTGTTACCGGGCAACCTGAATATACTTAGCATTACTGATTTATACACTTAAAGAGGTCTAAGAAGGTGAATGTTATGTGTACTTTATCACAATTCTTATAAAGGAATGCATACTAGAATTTTCTATGTCTTCTCTCAGAGCCAAGAATATATGCATCCAATCTACCTGGGGCTGCTAAGTCTGGGACAACTTTGTCAAAACTAACCTATCTCACACTCCAATCCTGCCATAGGCAAATCCCTTCCAGACAATGGAAACCTTTCTACTTCTAAATTTCCATAGCCACATAGCTAAGAACTGAATCCCAGTCCCATATGTGCTGTAGAACAGCTATAGATGTAGTAAGGCACCTGTGTAAATAGAAAATTAAGAAGCTCCCATGTGCAGTAATATTCTGTTTCTTAATCTAGGGGATGATTTCATGCATATATTCACTTGAAAGTAACTCACTGAGTTATAAGCTTAGGATTTTCTGTATGTTAGATGCCACATCCAGCCTACTTTGTTATTGCTTGTTTGATTCAGACAGCCCTTGGCCTCTCCCAAGATGACAAGACCTCAAAAGCCCCAGAGAACCTAGCAGGAGGCTAGTCTTCTGTGAAGAGTTTAGTATTTGCCTATGGAAATTTGAAGAGGCGGGGCTATCAGAGGGAGGAGGGCCAAGCACAGGCAGTGGGGTAGTCTTCCAATGTCCTTTGGTATTAGGGAAACAAAGGCTCTGTGACCCCAAGGCTGCAGTTCAGCACTACAGCCATGGTAATCAGCACAGGCCTACTGACAAGGGAAACTCAGCTGGTGTTGATGACAACCTGTGCCATGGGCAATTAACTGTTTTGACTGAAAAGATATATACATATGCATGTATAGGCAAGATCACAGTATACCCCAGAAGCTGAGCTCCAGCTGCACAAGATGGAGTGAAAGTTAGTGCTGGTTTTGAAACTGGAAAATAGTGAGGACTTGTGAGCTCTGCTGAGGCCATGAGGATGGCCCATGCTCAAGGACAGTCGGAGCCAGAGCTACTCACTCTTGAAGATGCTGAGCGCTACCATTTACTCCAAGACATACAAGTGCTGGGACACTAGATTTTAATGGAGTCTGTACCCTGGAGAGTCAGGAGCAGAGCCTGTTTCTGTTTCAGCTGTTTCTCCACGGAAGTAAGGAGAGTCTTGTCTCGCAGACCGGTGCAGTAATAGCCAGAGCACAGGCCCAGCTGCAGGAGGGGCCGGAAGCTGCTTCCTCTTCCTCTTCCTCCTCCTTCTTCATCGAGCTCTGTCTGAACACGGGCACAGAGGGAGGCCGGAATGGAGGGATGCAGCAGAAGAGTCAGAAAAGTGTGGTGCCAGAGAGATGACTAAGGTCTTGTTTGAGACTTGTGAGTCAAATAGGCTGAGAGGTAAAAGGGGGACCTAAGCACAGTGCAGGGAAGTCTCACAGCCCCACTCTGCAGGGAAATCTACATGCGCTGTCAAGTCCCACTGGGACAAGGGCAAGCCAGGATGCTCTGAGTCCTTGTTTGTCTCTCTCTTTCTGGTTTCTCTCATTTGACAAAATCAAATGGGATCCCAAAGGAAATGCAAAGAAAGGAGGGAGGAGGCCTCCTTCTGGACCAGATTTATAGCACTCTGGATGCAGCTTGCATTTGTCAGGCCAAAATGGTTAGGGTGGGCTAATAAAGTAGAATTACAGCTTCCTAGAATAGGGAAAGTTAAATAGACAAGCTCTCCTACCCCTAGGAGCACGAAGCAGAGGTCAGTGCTAGCGGCTTTGAACACGAATGGCCCTTCCCCTCCATTCCCTTTCACATGTGGCCTGGCAACAGTAGCAGACAGATGCGACACAAAGAGAGACACACCTGATTAACCATGAATACAACAGCTGTCGTTCCTCCCTCTCACCACCACCACTACTCAGACCCTGGCTCTCCCTGCCTCTTTCTTTGAGCTAGCACGAGGAAATTAAACCTACCATTAAAACCCAAGTTAGTAGGAGGGTGTCAGCAGCCGGGCCTTTGTTTCTTTGCTCACAGACATGTAATAGGTACCTTCTGATCTGTCCTTTCATCTGACTAAGAGTTGCAGCCTACTGCTGAGCACTCATCAACTGAAAACCTGAGCCCTGGAGACAGATCCCCTGTGAGTGAGGGAAGATGGAGCTATGCAAACGAGGAAGGAGAAGGTGTCCCTGGAAGTTTGTCACTCACCTTCACCTCCCTCCTCCTTCTCAAATCACCAGTCTCCATCCAGCTGGAATTCCTAGCCTATAAAACACCCACTCCTTAAACTAATTGGCAGTCCTGGCTTTACAGATAGGAGGTAGATTCCATACAGCTTTCCATGAGAATTTGCTTCCTTTGGCCTATTTTGAGCTTGCTATAACAAAGGAGAACCTCATGGGGTAGTTTTGTCTGTCTTAGGTAGATTAATCTTTGAGGTCAAGGTAACGTACTAGACTTCAGGGGTCAGATACAGGAGTGAATCCAAGTGTCAAACTGCAAATGTTTCTAACAATGTGAGTAAAACAGAATGTAACTCTGTGAACTTCCAGAGACCCGCTAATTAGAACCCAGAATGCAAACTTTGATTTTTCTTCTTTGTGTGTGTGTGTGTTGTGTTGTATTGTTTTATTTTAAGAGGGAATTATGAGTCAATCATTTGACCTCTATAAATCTGGATTTCTACTTCTTAAAATGACTCTACTGTGAAAAAAAATTATTTCCCTAGTTTCAAAGAGGTACTAATAAAAATGAGAAATCACTCTGGAAAACCCAAAGCATTATAATATAATAATTGGATAACTGAGCAATAACACAATCACACAAGGATTTACCAAATATTCATTTTGTCACATGAGTGGAGAAACAGCAGGATAATTCAAGATGTCATGAGCAGCCGAACAGTTTTAGGCCCACTGCACTCTTCTTTCTTTTGCTAAGAACTCATGGGGATACCCTATTCAAAACAAGCAGTAAGAGTAACTGAACTAAAGAATTTCATGTCAAGTACCAAAGAAGTCCAAGAGCCATGTTTGTGCAGAATACTGGATTTGTTCCAGTGGTGGATAACCCTACGTACTCCTTTCGTGCCATTGTTGAGCTGTGCTAGCTACTGCCAAACAGATGCAGAAGTCCTACCTCAGAACAATACGAGAAGACCCTGTCTGCCCTGCCATCCACACCATCTCCAGCCCTCCCCTCTGAGCATACCCATATCTCCTCCTCTTGCTTCACGGTTCTCACTGTTGAAGCCGAGTAAGCCTGTCTGTTTTCAATTCTTAACTTTTCACACATGGCAAACGAGTAGAGCTTTGAGTGCTGTGATCATCTGGCTGATGAGCAAGCTGTTTTCCATTTCTGGCAACAAATACTTCTGGCTTATCATGACAAGAGGAAAAGGGATGAAAATACACTCGGGTTGGATTTCGTTGATAACATTTGTCATATTTGCAGTTAAAAAAAAATACTAGCTTAGAAAATTCTCCTTTGGTGTTGTAGAAAATGGCAAAAGAACTGACACCACTATTGAGATGCCAATTAAACTGCAGTCACAAATGAAGTAGATGCACATGATCTTTTTTCAAAACAAATGCAATGTCACATCAGATGAGTAAGGCCCGGACCAGGACTGGGAAGCTTAGTGACATGGCCTCAGAGCTCCATCAATGGGCATGATGTTGTTTAAAAGCTCACTCCCATATCCAAAGCTGTCTTCCGCTGCATTCGTTTGTCAGGGCTGCTGCAGCAAATGCCATGAACTAAGTGGCTTAATATCAGAAATTTATTTGAAATCTGGAGACCAGAAGTTCATGAGCAAGGAACTTTTATGGCCGACTGCTTCTGAGGTCTCTTCGTTCCTGGCTTCTAGACGGCCATCTTCTCTTTGTGTTTTTACTTCATCTTCTTTCTATGTAGGTCTATGTCTTAATTTCTTCTTCTAAGAACACGAACCAGGCTGGTGTAAGGCCAACTCATACGGCCTCATTTGACATTAAGTACTTCTCAAAGGCCCCGTCTCTAAGCATAGCCACAGTCCAATGTACTGGGGCTGAAGACCTCAACATAGAAGTTTTGGAGGAACACAAATGAGTCCCTAACCCATTCTGGGGAACTTAGTATTTAAGTAAAAAGGTAAGTTGGATCTAGCTCAGCTCAGACACACTCTTGGATCCAGAAGCAGAGTGAAAGGAATGCTCAGGTGACACTCGTCTTGCCATGACTCACCCATGAGCACCAAGACATAAACAGAGAGGGTTATCTCCTCATCAGAAAGCAGTCTCTATCAGGGGAGTCAGTCTTCCGGATTTTGGTGGGTGTGAGCGCTACTGCTTTGCACAGAGACCAATAAACATGATTATGGCTGTTCTGTTGAAAGTGCTTTCCAAGTGACCACCTTTGCCCACCCCATGACCATGCCTCATTATTATTAAAGTCCTTAACAAAAATGTCTTTTCTCCCTAACATTTAGAGATGGCAAAAAGCAAAGGAATGAATCATCAAGCAAGCAGAACACTCTTTGCATAACATGTCTACCTGGCAAAAGCATCCTTTCTGTAAATCCATTAAAGAGGAAAAAAAGGTAGAAGATGACTAACAGAGGTGACAGGGTGAAGGCAGAGGACTTCATGGCAGCGTGATCTTCAGGAACAGGCAAGGTTAAATGCTGCCGAGAGGGTGGATGAGCATCCTCCCTCACACAGACATGTGCGGGGATGATTGTGAATAAGAAGTTCCTAAAAGAGACAGGGATGTGTAATTTGCTTAATAGTTCCACCAGCGTGGAGCAGTGGGATGGTATGACGATTCTAAATACCCTCTGACGCATATTTGCAAAGGAACTGGTGACTATTTTAGATGACAATTTCTTACTAAGCAGCCTTCCACATGGTCTGTTCGCAGCTCTGCGAGTCACCAATTTTGGAGACACACTGTTTAGTCATGAGCCACGTGCTGGCAGTGACTGGAGAGTGACAGGAAAAGCCAAAAACTCATGACTTTGAAGACCCACATAGAGGGCGTAGCTCTGCATAATGGCTTGTGTTATGATTGAACTGTGTTCCCAAAAAGATAGGCTAAAGTCCTAGTCCTTAAGGCCTGAGAATGTGACCTTATTTAGAAACAGGGACACAGTAAATGTAATCATTTAAGATGAGGTAATACTGGAGGAGGATAGGCCCTTAATCAAATATGACTTGAAATTCCAGACAGACAGGGATACACGGAAAGAATACCATGCAACGACAGAGGCAGAGGTTAGGATAGTACATTTGTAATCTGAGGATTGCCAGAAAACACCAAACGCTAGACAAGCAAAGTGGGATTCTCTTCTACACATTTCAGAGGGAGTATCACCCTGTGGACCCAGTCATTTCAGACTTCAAGCCTCCAGAGGCAGAAAAAACCTAAGTATTATTTTAGCTGTGCCCCTCTCCCAAGGTGCGGTACTTCATAAGACAGCCAAGGAAGTAAGTACAGCACATAATATGTCAAGGTCAACACAATAAAAGATTCATACCACGCACTGACCTGGCCCATGACTTTTAGAACAGTGTTCTGCAAAGTCCTCTACTCTTAGGAACTTTATCGTTACCCAAATTTCAAAACCTACAGCTCTTTCTTGTTCTTCTACATGTTGCATAAAGGCTCCAAAGGTCAGAGCTGGAGACTGACCATCTGCTGCTTTCCTGTGGTGGATTCAGCTTATTACTAAGCAGCATGGCCCTGAGCAAGTCTCTGGGTCTCTATCTCTTCATCTGTAAGATGAGGGACTTGAACTAAAGCAATTTTAACCATGACCCCAATTTCATCAGTGCTTTAGACTCCATGATAATGAATAAGAAAGGGAATGAAAACAGTAGGTTTACATGATTCCTAGAGTCCTGTTATAAAAATAAAACAAAAAATATTTATTAAATAAGTAACTTGCAAGTATCCAAAAGAAAGGGAAAGAAAATGAAATCAGAAGGTGTGCTTCTATCTGTAGTCAGAACAATACATTAATTCAACCAATGTTTGTTGCTAGCTCCTGAGAGACTGAATATACAAATAAATAGATAATGGCCAGCCTACATATTAAATAAAACTATGGGCTACATTCTATAGCCTGGAAACCCAACCCATTACTGGCAGCAACTAGCTGAGGAAACCAGCCTGCCATCCTACATTCAGGCCACTGTCTCTGTGAACAATCAAAAAGCCAAATAATAGCCCTGAAAACAACTCACCCAAAAGAGCCAGAACTTGACTATCAGTTTCCCTAATTTGTGTCCTGTTTCCAGTTCAAGATCAATCATGGAAAGGCAGATCCATATCCTAACCAATCACAATGGCTGCCACCCTCCTACATAAGCACCGCTGTCAGCCTCCAACCAGTACTCACCCAAGGACGTCCCTTTCCTCACTCCTCTGCCTGCCTGCCTCTCCTTTGAGTTAAGGCCAACACACAAATAATAGCTGCAAAGTCCCTTGTGCAACAAGTTCTGAATAAAATGATTTTGCATGTTCTTTCTTGGTTAGTCTTCATTTATTTCCATACTACCGAACTAAACACATTCTTTCTCACTTTTTGAAGGTGGGTAAATACAAAGAGGTATAAGACATAGTTCTTGAAATTCACAATAAAATTCAGATAGAGGAAGAAACATCACCACATTGCCTAAGCCAATCATAAAATCAATCAAGAATAATAAGTTTGCAATACACATGTTAGACAATGAGTGTAAACTCAGGACTGGGTGAATTACATCAGGCTGGGGAGTTCAGGTGTGAACTGGATCCCAGGACACGAAAGAGAACTGCTAACACCACTATCAAGACCTTCCTGCTCACCTGGTCACTCCAACTTATAAGTTGTTGGGAGCAGGGAGGAACCTTAGTGAGAAAATTGTTTATTTCATGACTATGTCACCTTAAGTATGGGCGGATTATTGGGAAAACCCCTCCTTCCCTTTCATAAGTCTACAGTAAGTCAGGGCATTCACATAGTCAGCAGGCCATATAAAGGACTTCCGTGGCTGGTTAGCATCTTAGTTAAACTCACTAGTATTCCCATTTCAACCTCTCTCCCCCTGAGTTCTTGGCTACTTGCCAAAAGTAGATGTTTATGAATGCCAAGTGTCTTAGTTACTCTTCTCACTGCTGAGACAAAATACTCAGCACCCAAAGTTAAAGAAGAAAAGGTTTATTTGTCTCACAGTTTGCAGAGGTTTTAGTTCATAATTGGCTGACAACAAGGTGTATGCTATGACATAGAGACATCTCAGAAGAGAAACAGCTCAGGGCAGGCAAAATGAAGATGATGACAAGCTACACATGACAAGCAGCAGATTCATTCTGTCCCTTTATACTGTATCCAGGCTACCCACTCTTAGCATACACTAGGGCAAGGAGCACCCACACCCAGGGTGGGAAACCCTGAATCCTACCCAGAACTATGCCAACCAATCAGTTACTAACTTAGTAATCACATATCCTTGATCCCAGCATCATACATTCTAGATTCTGCTGTCTCTGAAAAGTCCCACCTCTGACCGCATGAAGCTTTGAGGGAACATTTAGACATAAGCCACACCACCACATGACTGTTGAAGGCAGCCAGAGGTGACCTGGCTGATTAAGATTTTAAGGTATCCAATAACTAAGACCTCACTTTCATACCCAAGCTCTGAACCAATAGAAATCAGACAGGTAAAGGAAAAATATCACCATTGTTTAAAGGGACAATGTCTAGGCTGCAAAGTATGACTTCAGGACATTGGGTTTATTAATATAACACCACTGAAGTCACCCAAGCAGTGCTGCAAAGTGCTGCCACATAGGGATTGCCCTTTAAAACTTAAAGCTTCGAGGAGCAGGGAACTCTTACTTTCTAGAGGCTTTTCCCCAACAGAGAAAGAGAAAGAGAGGAGGTGTACCTAATGGCTTCTCCCCAACTGACTGAAGTGACTTTCCTTGCAATGAAGTAAAGGAGGAGGTGGTGAGAGCTCAGCAGCTTCACTCAAAATGCAAACACATCCTCAACAAAACAAGAATGAGCAATAAATGCTCCTATCTAACACCTACAAAGGACAGTAAGTACTAAGACACCGCAGGGTTGAAGGGCCACACACACCATGCCGATGCTGTGGTCATGCTTCATAGCTCTGCAATGTATGACAACTTTTAAGCATGTGGGGAAGGAATCCACTCATCAAGAAATCTCCTGGGAGAGGCACTGCCCTGAGCATGGGCAGCATGGGGGCACAGGCCCCTGCATTCATAATCCTGAATTCCTCTTCCAGAGCTCTGTAATGACTCTGAGTCACTTGTCTTTGTCCCCTGGGGACTTTGTCCCCAGTTAGTGGCAATCACAGCACCTGCCCTTCCATGTGTATAAAAGAGATGAAGAAACAAAAATGGGCTCTGCACCGCTCAAGTCAGTGTCCTAGAAGCACTGGGATGATTCCCTGTCTAGAGAAAACAGCAATGTTTATCTTAAAAAGTAGAATAAATGTGAGACAGACTTTTTTACCACACAGAATGTTTTCAGCACCAAAGAATTCATCCAAAAGGGACCCCACAAAAGCAACAGGGAAGGGAGGGGCAGAAAGGTTTCCCCAACTGCAGCTGGAGGCCTGGGTGCTGCTGACTCACTATTGTTGAGCAGATAGTCAGAGGCCGAAGAGCAAATCACACTGATGCCCCTGGAACCTAGGACAAAATGAGGAAAAGAAAGAGAAGAATAAAACAAAAAAGGATAGAAGGGTTAAAAAAGAGGGTTGTGTTTGCAAATACAGGACAGGAGAAAAAAAACACTGAATCCTTTCCATTCTGGTTGGAAATTCCCAAAGTACTTAAAGCCAGAGGAGCTGCATTCTCCCCAAAGTCAGAGCTCTGCTCATTGTAGGTATAGAGGAAGTCTGAATAGGAAATGTAACTTCAACTGAAAAGATGTTCTGCATCCTGTGCCATTTCAATGAGCTCAACAGCATCCATCCAATTCCATATCTCACTACTGCCTGTACTCTCTGTCTTCTGTGCCCCCCTCACACTTACTCACTCGTCAATCCTGGGACCCAGGAGCTGCAGACACAAAAAGAAAGGAGGCACTGCCCCCTGCCTAGGATGACACCAGGTGGGTGGGGAGGCCTGAGGATGCCTCTGTTTGCAACAGTGTGAGATCTAAAGCAGAGATGAATAAAGAGTAGATGGGTTCTGACTCAGAAAGCAAAGTCAGGGACTCTTGGAGAGTCCTCAGTTGGGTTGCCCAAGAAAGAGACGGAGACAGAGCTGAGTCAAGAGGCTGCTCGGTGAGTGCTCAATTGTAAGGGGATAAGGACTGCGTTGCTAGAGACGAGCTCATCCTACCAGGAGCCAGCTGTGCCATGGATGGCCTTTCAGAGCTGTCCTTCATTGAGACAAGGGAGCCGGGCCTCAGTACTGTGGGGACCATCTGTTAGATGCAGACATCCCACAAAGGGAGAGGTGTTCCAAAGGGGAAGAAGTGGAGCTGCCCTTGGAGGTATGCAAACACGTTTACAGAACTGAGAGGGGAGTGGCTCGGGCTGAAGAACGGGCAGTAGCAGGACCTAGAGAGCAGGAGGACCAGCAAGGCTGGAAGGCAGTGCAGGAGGAGAAGAGCAGGGAAGGATGGGCAGGGCAGGGGGCTGGAAGGCCAGCCTGGTCCCTGGTTCCCAGGCTAAAGAGTCTGGATTTTATCTTTAAAATGAGAGTGAAATAAATGGAGAATTTTCAATGTTATCTCAAAGTATTTGCTGATTTATACTCATAAATTGGAAAAAGTACAAAGGAGAAAATAAAATGAAGCATATAATTCCACTACCTGTATGTAGCCAGAATTAACATTTTGGTGATTTTCCTTCTAATATTTTTCTATTTATAGAGATAAGTATTTAGGCAAAGAAAATGATTCCAAAGGACTGGGTAAAGATCTTTACATAGGTACATACTGGTATGCTGCTTTTCTAACTTATGTCATAAGCATCTTCATGTCAGTTAACGTTTTTCACATAATTTAAATAATAGCAGAGGAGCCTCTAATCAGATTAAATTAATGTTTCCTTTGTTATTAGAAAGTTAGATTTCTTTCTAGATCTTTGTCTACAATTCTTTTTATATACTTAAGATAAATTCCCAGCAAGGGAATCATCAGGCCAAAAGATAGGAACATTTATTTACCTAAATGAAATAAAATAAAACAAATGGGAGCAAGATCTTACAAAGAATACTGATACCTATTTGGGAATAGCTGAACACAGCAACTAGAATATATGCATAATAATAAGCCATGGGCATATCCAAAGAGACTGTGGCAAGAAACTTTTAAAAACAAACATGGAGAGGATTGCATCAGATATTTTGAAACAATAATCCTTGGAGACAATGATTAATAACAACAGTGCCATGGGCCCAAGGTTGGAAAGACAGTTTGTGGGCTAATGTCCTTCCAGAAATAACTTGTATGAGGTTGTGGTGGCCTCCATGCAAGCTTGTGGTTCTGAGAGTCTTGGGTGACAGTTACCATCGTGTAATCCTGTGTCACGTGTAAGAACCCTTTTATCAGAACCTTCCAGCATTATCTACTTTGGCTCTTATTGGAGTTGACACAAGCGACTTCATTTTGATTCTGACCCTTTTACATTTCTTTTGCAATTTGAAGTTTGAGAACACCAAAGTGGCAGGTTTAACAGATAAAGCTGGAGCATAAAGATGCATTCTCTTTATTTCTTTCCTCTTTGGTTAATTGACCTCATTGACTTCAGTGAAGCACAGGTGGAGACCCACACCACTGATGGGTGTTCGGTCAGCAAAGGGTCTTTTGTGACAGCCTCTGAGGTTGTGACACAGACCCACAAGCATCTCCTGATGCTTCTCTGTCACCTTCAAATTTGCCAAGATCAAGTAGGGGCAGCTTATCTGCTACATCTGAAACTTAGTCTGCCCTGACCTCAACCGAATGGAGGACTCAGATTTCATTTTTTTCCTCCTTCCTTTTGGAAAAGACCTAGAGGTCCAAAGCCTAGCATCAGGCAACTTTTAATATCCCTGTCCTCCTAAAACTCTCTGATGGTATCTTTGGGAATGTTTTTACCAATAAGCTGCATGATTAGCAGTACTTTCAATGTAATGCTTCTCCTCCAAAGGAAGAACCTTTAAGCCTCCTGCTGACATAACAGAAATTGCCCTCAATTCTCTTGAATTTATCTTTATTGGTGCTGTTGCCTATAAATTACTTTCTCATGGGATATGGTTTTAATTACAGCAACAATTCATTCCTTCCTCTATTGGTTACCACCCCTTCCCTAGGGTCGTGGAATACTTCTTTTTGATGTTCAGATCCTAATTTTAATCCAAGTGTTATGTTCTGCCGACAGTCCCTGGAGTCCACATCAGACATAATTCTCGTGCAACAGGAAGTTAGGTTCCGGTAATGTGACCAGTTCCGTTCGTTAGGACCTTTCTGACAACACACATTTTCCAAATATCCTTCCTGACATGTGTTTATAATCACATGGAGTTATCTCTATGGCAGTTTGAGGTTCCCCATCCACGTGGCCCTTGGGTTAGTGCTCATTAGTTCAGGCTGCCCCTGGGTTTGGTTTTGTTTGTTTTTTTTTTTTTAAATTGGCATCTCAGAGGCAAAATGGTCTCATAAAAAAGAGGCGCAAATCAGTATCAAGAGCTCTAAATTCTTGGCATAGTTCTGCCACTAACAATCTAGGTGACAGAGAAGATTCACCTCCCACCTACCATCTTTCACAATTATCCTGAGGACAAAACACAATAATACTCATCAAAACAAAATATGATGTTCACAGTGACATAAATGAAGATGGTCCTTTATTGCAGTAATCTTGTCTGTATCAAGGGCACATGAAATAATACAATCCATAAATAGAATGTGATCATCCAAAAAATATTTATTAAGTCTACCAGGAACAACAGGCATTTAGAGATCAAAGAAAAACAGAATAGGATGAAGGCCGTGCAATAGAGAAGCTCAGAGATTATTTGGAAAGCAGACATACAAATAGTTAAAGTGATGGCAAGCACTGTTATAAACCTGTGTATAATGTGATATAGGAACTTGGGGAAAGAAGCAACTAACCCCGCGGGGGAAGTCAAAAGCAAATAGCAAGCAATGGGTAATGTTTGAGGATAAAAAGATAATGCCCAGGAGATAAATCAGAAAAGAAAGCATTACTTGTAAAATCGCCAAGAAGAAAAAGGATATAACATAATGAGAAAACCAGAAGTTTGTGGGCATTGTGGAGGGCAGTGTGTATATCAGGAAGTAAAAAAGCTGGCTGAAAAGCTGGAATCTTGCTCCCCGGCATGGGATGTTGCATTTATCCTCTGGCCAAAATGGAGCCAATGACACATTTATATTAGCATAGATGTATTAGTCATGGCAAGAAACATATGGCGCATTGAAATTGGTAATTCAAGAAGTTTATAAAGGGATTATGTTCAAAGTTGTGGGTTGTGTAGTGAAATCACAAGGCACCCCACTGCCACCCTTGGGATTGGAAAGGTAAGGAGAGAAACTGTTACTGAAATCTGAAGGAGAGAGTCCCAGATGGGCCACTTCATGACAGCTGTCAGCTCGGTCATGGGATATGGCCAGCTCTGGTGAACTTCACAGAGAGAATTAAGGAGACAAATACGTCTCATGGTGCTCCCGACTTCTCATTCGCTCCCTATGGGTCAAACCTAGCCAGCAGCCAAAGAGCAAAGGAGTTTGCAAGAAAGAAAGCAGTGTGGAAATGGACAACCCTGGAAGACCAAGTGAACACTACACTAAGGCGAGGAACACCAGTTTGGAGTTTCATGATGTTCATCAGGTACAATATGGTGAAAAAGAGCTGTAGAAAAAGTGCAGGAGATGACATAATCCAGGCAAGAAAGACCTGAGACTCCACAAGGCAGCAGTGGTAGCAAAGAAGGGGGTCAATGAATTCAAAGAATATTCAGAAATATATGATGCAAAAGCTTAGTGGCTACCTCCTTTCTCCCTTTTTTCTCACACATGGACAGCTCAAATTGCAATAAATAAAACAAGGAATGAGATGATTCTGTGGGACACAGCCTGTCATTGATGTCCAGGATCATTTCCTTCAAGCATTCATTTTGGTGGTGCATCCAATCCTTGGATTCAGAGGCTGGGAAATTACTAAATATTATTTCATCTTTATCAAATATCTCAAAGTACATCATCTGAGAAGCACTATGATTGAATGGTGGCCTTTCAAGAAAAAATATATGTCCACATCTTAGAACCCATGAACGTGGCCTCCTTTACAAAAATGATCATTACAGATATAACTGAGTTAAAGAGCAGAGATAAGATCTTCCTGTGTTATTCAGGTGGGCCCTAAATTCAATAATCAACACCAATATGAGAACCCAAAGAAAGAAGATATGGTAACATACAAAGAAGGTCATGTGAAGATGGAGGCAAAGATCAAAATTAAATAGTCATAAATGCAGGAACCCCTGGAGTCACCCCAAATAGAAAAGGGGAAGAAAAAAATCTTCTCCTAGAACTTCAAAGGGAGAATGGCCCTGTCAACACCTACAACAATGAACCAAGGAAAACCAGGTCTGACAGCCTAAGGTCTAGGCCAGTGGTGATGAGCCTGCAGCACAGGTACTGCAGCCAGCTTTTTGTTATCACTGAAAGCTCTAAAAAGTTTATCATCGCTGGTCTAAATTATGAATGTGATGAGGCCAAACTTTAACTTCTTTTTTAACTTCTTTTCTCCCCATGCCAAACCTGTCTGATAAGCTTGTATAGAACTTGGCTTAAAAAGTAGGCGTACTATGTTGACTCACACCAGGTGGCAACATTTTCAAATTACATATTTGCATTCCCATATGTGTAGAAAACCCTGACAAACCCAGCTTAAACCGCAGAAGACCCATGAAGTTCTACCAACACTTACCACCATCTGCGCCTAAACCTATCTTGTCAGATTACCAGTTGAAACTCTTGGCCTGTTCACTATTCAGCCTGGCATTTGCTCAGCTGTCTCACAGAGACAGAGAAGAAAACCACAATGACTAAACTTGCTTATTGAATGACACATGTTCTTGATGTGGCCAGGTGGCCCATATGAAATAAAGTCTATGTAAATGACAGGTAGTTATAGACAGTTTGAAACATGCTTTGAGGTGATTCCAACTACGTTGAAATCAACTTTCACTTTGCCAACAAAGTTTCACCTCTTTATGGGAAGGAATTTCAGACACACCTTATAATAGAAGATCTGCCCGGCAAACACAAGGTCTTAAGTTTGATTTCTGATATTACAAGAAAATAATATAGAATGGTATGGTTTCATTGTAGTTTGTCCTCTGCCAAAGTTCATATCAAAGCTTGGTCTCCAATGCAGCAGTACTGAGAGGCATTAGGACCTTTGAGAGGGACCAATGTCCTTATCAAGAGACTAGATTCATTACTATAAAAGCAGGTTGTTAGAAAGTGAGTTTGGCCTCCTCTGCTTTCTCCTGTCTTGCTTTTTCTTGCCTCAGCATGTGACAGCCTCTGCCCTACCACAGCTCAAAAGAAGGCATTCACAAGACACTGCGTCAATACTAAGGCCATGTTCTTGGATTTCTCCGTTTCCAGAAATGTGAGCAAAATAAATATTTTTTCTTTATGACATACCCAGTTTTTTAGAGCAACAGAAAATGGATGAAGATAAAAGGATAAAAGACATTGTTAGAAAAGGTTTCAATTCATTGTTTGGATGTCCACACCTGGGCTGTCCGTCGACAGGTCAGAGAACCCAGTAGGAAGACTATGTTTGATGAGGTGGAAGAAATAGATGATGGGTACAATTCTGAATATACTGAAAATGTCTGAGGTCACTAAATAGGTAAGAGCACAGAAGTGAAGTCTGAGTGAGCATTCCAGGCAACTGTGGCTTTCCCTCTGTCCAATTAGAACTTGTTTACATATTTTTACTGTCTCTTTTTAGGTATTTTTACCTTATGGATAAAAATAGAACTTAATTTCACTTCTATATATCTCAAGTTTTTTTTTTCCTTCTCAATGGAAAGGGAAAAAATTTGGCTACACTTTGCTTCCATGTCCACAACAGACTCCATTCCTAGCTCCCACAGCACCTTTTTTCTCCACAGTACATTTTTAACACTCTAAGCCTAAAAGGGTAATTTTATCTTTTTTGTCAATGAACTAAAATGGGTAAAGGACTTCTGTGGAACAAGGTGTGTTGGGTTTTTTTAGAAGTGGTGAAAACCAGCTCTTGCTCACCCTTGAGATGCTGCAAAAACATGGACATGAATGATGGAGCCCTAACACGATGGCACTGGCCATCATCCTGCACCACAAGGATGGCCACCCCAGGATCAGGGTGATACTGCCCATGCAGAGAGATAGCTCATGTGCCTAAAGGCATCATTAAACCCCTGGATCAACCTCTGTCAAGCCAGGAAGCATCCTTATCCCTTAGGCCATTTTCTCCTTCTCTATTAATTGTCAATGCAAACACCCAATATGCCCTCTGAAACCACATTGTCTATTCTGTTGAAGCACCTATTATTTGTCAGATGTCATTTCTCAGTGATAAATAAGACTACATGCATTAAAGGTCCTATCCCAACACAGGAAATGCTGCCTTCCTTTCCAGCTAGAGAACTAGCTCTCCCAGGTCCCTGTCATTGCTTCGAAATACTTCCTGTGTTAATAGCCAGGTTCTGGCAGCCCTTGATTGGCTCAAGGGTTAGAAGTCTTGCTGCAACTAGGATCAGTGAAATGAGCTACACTGATGCATACATCAGTGGGCATTAGATGGCCACTTGGGCTGGTCACAGAGATGCCTACTATTCAAGACATTCCAATAGGGAGAAGCAGTGGAAACCCCAATGCTGCTGTTAAAAGCACAGTACACTTTGGCTCTTAATCATTCTGAGCCACTTGAGGATGGCTCACACCTGAGTCATCCTTTCCAGGATCAGTCCACACATCACAGGTATCTACAGGGCTGATTAATAAAGGATTTTAATTACTAGAATGTAAGGTGGCAGCCAACTCATGGTATTACTAAAGAAGGCCAAGAACTGTGACTCGCAACTTCCTCTGAAAAAGAGATCTCTGAATGCCCCTCCCCTTCTCCTTAAGTTCTAAGATTTGGCTCATCCAAAGATGAGGCGGGAAGAAGACAGGGAAGGGAGGGAGGGAGGTTTCATAAACAGAATATGTCTCCAACTTTTGTGAGGTACAAGAGAGCTGTAGAGTGGCTTGTTCTAAATGTGTCCTAAGCCAGGCATGGTAGTGCACATGTGTAATCCCAGCAATAGTTAAGAACCAAAAGAGAGCTTGAAATGCTGCAAAAACAAATGCTAGAAACACTGAATGCCAGTCTCAGGGTGAAAAACTCTCTCCTCATCTTGCAGATGCCTTGCTTTTGGGATTCAGTGCTTGTCACACAGAGACCCGGTCACCTTCCTCTGCCTACCTGGAGGAAAACTGATTAAAGTTTTGGGGATTGATTAAAGTGCACAGAGCATTTTCAGTTCTTCCTGGTACACACACACAGGCACCCTCACCTGCTGTCACCTCCCAGCCTACGTTAAGGAGCACTCAGATCTGAGGGCAAAGGAGATGGAGGGGTAGTTTCACATTCACAAAACAAGGCTAGCAAAACCCAAAGACCTCAGTGAAACAAGAAGACCTAGACCCTTTGTAACATAGACAAGGTTCTGATTATTACTTTAACTATTAAAATGTTCTATTTCTTGCAGACTTAAAGAAAGTCTTGATACGCCTATCCTAACTTCTATTTCACATATTAAATATACTTTTCACCCTAAAAGGATGTAAAATATCCTGCAACATTTAAATATTTACATTTTTATGTCTTTACCATAGAATCGCCTCAACTTGAGCTTTATACAAATGTATAAACTCTTCAAATGTAAAACTAAGCCAAGTTACTTACAGAAGGGAAACTCATGCAATCTTCTTTACAACAAAAATGCCAGGCACATCCACACATTTTCTAGGACCAAGATAAAACCAGCCTAGCCAGCACACACAAGCTCCTTCTCAAACACACTTAGGGCTAACAAAATACTGTCCCTTACATTCATGTGGAAAATAAGCCTGTGCTTTTATTTTTCTTTAGCAAAGGTGACTTGGTGACCCAGACTTGCAGACAAACAGCTACAGCAGGTCCAGCTTCCCTTGAGCACTGAGTTCTGAAGGCTGCTAGCATCAGTACATTCTGCCAGAAACAATCTGAAGTCTTTCCTGAATGGACACCAAGGTCCTTGTAATGATGTCGTCATTTTAAATTAGCATTCCAGCTTAAAATAACTAACCCTGATTTTTCTGTTCATGATCAAGGCTTCTATTGGAACACCTCTGTGGAGGTGAAATCTAGTGCATTCACCCCAGACAAGGCACTGACTGACAAGCAGAAATTAGAACAAGAAGGCTAAGAGCAGAAACCAAAAGAGCAAAACCGGTTTTGAAAAGAAAACCATCTCTCCACACTGGCCCTCTGGTTTGAAATGAAGCTTTGATTAGGCACAAGTGCCAATGGATAAAATCTTCTCCCCAACATTTTCTTTGCCCAAAAATATTCAACAGACAGTCACCATCTATGCGGAAACAACACAAGGACAGCAAAGATTGTGTGCAAGCTCTAAGCTGAGAACCATGAAAATGCCCTTAGTCTCTATACCATGGCTACCACCCAGCAATGAAAAAACAACTGATACACACAGCAGCTGGATGGACTTCAACAGCATTATGTTAAATGAAAGCAACCAATCTTGGACCATGTACTATACAATAATACTCAGTGTTTTCAAAATGACAAAAGTATAGGTTGAAGAACACATAGTAGATGATCAATTCATATGAAAGAAAGGTTTAATTGCCCTCACAGTTTGAGAGTTTTCATCCATGGTCATTTGGCATTGTTGTTTTTGTACCCCAGGGAAGACAAAATATCATGCTAGAAAGCAAGTAGTAAAACAAAGCTGTTCACCTCACAGCAAGAAGAAATAAAGACAGAGGAAGCGCTATGGTCCCTATTGCCCTTTCAAAGCCACAACCCCAGTGACCTCACTTCCTCCCACTAGGCCCCACCTCCTAAAGGTTCCATGTACATGTTGTAGCACCATAGACCTTTGGTAGATGAGCCTTTCGACACTTACTCAAGCCATAGCAGATCTCAAGAGGAGATCTTTGGGATGAAGAAGTAGCTCTGTACTTTGATGCATCTATGTGTGTGATAAGATTGCACAGAATTATACATGTGCATTGTGCCAACAGCAATCCCCCGGTTTGGATGCAAGACTATACGTTAAATGTGATGAATGGGGGAAACCAGAGAAAGAGTACATGAAATCACTTCAAATTATCTTTGCTGGCATTATAATATTTGGCAAATCTGTAATTATTCAAAGTGAAAGGAGGAGAGAGAGAAAGAGACAGAGAGAAAAAGAGAAAGAGAGAGAGAGAGAGAGAGAGAAAAAAAAAGAGAGAAAAAGAAACAGTGTGGATGAATATTGACAACTCCAGAGATGCAAGGTGACAGGGAAGATTTGGAGGAAGGCAACAGCAGAGTAAATATTAGAGGTCACAGTCAGGCAAGCTGACAGGCAGAAACTGTTTGTATTGTAAATTGTAAATGAACTCAGTGGATAGAGAAGGGGAAAGATCATTGAACTGTTGCCCCTGGATGACAGGGGTGGAAATGAAGCAGAGTGAGCAGGGAGACGCCGAGTCAACGTGGCAGCAGTAGCCGCAGGAAGATCCTGTGGGGCCGGAGGGGGGCGGGGAGGAGCGGACTTGGCAGCTGATGCTCCTCTGTATGTGACATGCATCGCACACGAGAAAAAAAGGGTGACCTGGGAAGATATCTGACCTAGGAAAAGACACGGAGAAGGAAAACATGCCGTAGAAATCTCTCAGTTCGGGAGGAAGAGGCAAAATTTGGGGGCAGGAACAGAATGTCTATAAAATAATAATGAGGTCATGAAAGAACATCACAGGTGAATGAGTCACAAGAAGAAAAGAGCTCGTTCAGGTTTGGAGAGTGACCACAAAAGAGAAGTCTTGAGGGGAAAGGAAAATGGTGAGCACAGATCATAGCAGCCTCTGGAAAAGCCTTTCTTACATGACTCTACAAAGATGCAATAATACATCCTGAGTTTTCCAGATTTATTTAAGAAAAATCTTTCCTATATTCTAATGAGCTTCAAGTATATATCAAGTCTGATTCTCACTGCAAAAACATGATTTGAATGAGCACCATTCATGCAAAAATAACACAAACTTGCAGGAGCCTGCATTGAAATGAGAGGAAAGAGTTGATAAATAAGTCAACTTTGGATTAAACATTTGAAGTCCCCCAGGGCTACAGACCATGCCCAGATTCATAAAACTTCAATGTTTCAAGGGTGAGATATTAAAATCTGCAGATTAGTTTAGTAATTCTAAGATCTTAGAATCTGAGGCTTAGTGTGGGCATAAAGGAATTACCATACAGTAAAAGTGCAATGTCATGGTCTCCGTAAGAGACATTAGAAATCTGAAGGAGGACAGTCCCGAAATAAAGGAAGGAAAGAAAGATCATTAACCACTCCTCTTATGTGGAGAACTTAAGAAAAAGAAAATCTTAGCTTCAGCTCCTGGGTAAATATCAACTCAGAACGCTTTGAAAACATTCACTTAAAAGTGGAGAAGAAATTGATGCTATTTTGGAAATGTGGTTGAACAAGATTCCATTTATCTCCATGGCCACAGAGCCCGACCTCTAGTCTTGGATAAGATGATAGTAGATAACCTAAAAATTAGGAAACCCAAAGCACGATGCTCTTGTCCAGGTATTGTTCCCTGATAAATTATGTTCTGTAATAATAGAAAGAAAATCTCATTTTTCTTAGCAGTTGTTACATAAATCCCTCACAAGGAAAGCCATACATCTTAAGGGAAGATGCTTTGATAAACTGGATCAATGCTGAAAGCTCAGCGTTGATCCAGTTGGTGAACAGGGGCCAAGGACTGAGAAAATTGACAAAAGCTAATTTTTTTTCCAAAAAAATGAATAGAGGAAAAGAATTCTCTAAATGGGAGAATTTGAGAAGCTCCTTGGTGATAGATTTAAAAAACCCAATGGACCAGCCAAGAATAAAATTAGGAAGGAACATCTAATAGCAATTTGGAGAATGAGACTTTGAACATTATGAAATGTAAATTCCCTCATCAGTCTTACTTAAGAAATCCTCAGTAAAATCTGCAATTTCTCCCTTGTGGAACAAATTTTCTTTCAGGCAAGTATAAGTGTAGAGCCCTACTTTCAGACTGGGACAGATGCAGAACCACAGGCATGATAAGACACCCTTTCACCAGCCATGAACTGCTTAAAGAAACAAAACAAAATGCAAGGAAGAAAAAGTGAGTAAAAGGATGAATACCATTTTCCTTTAGTAAACTCTACAATTCTCCAGTCATTGAACTCATCGCCTGAGATGTCTTCATATCCATCTCCACCAAACCTTCAAGCACTTGTAAGCATACAAAGACGATTTGCACCATCATTTTTTTCTTCCTCTTATCGCCAAAGCCTTACCAATCACTTCAAAAATAAATCTCCATGTCTTTAAAAAGATGACATATATTTCCTTTGTTCTTTGCTGCTTCCTTCTGTAGGATATCATCTGATTATAGCTTCTTTTTCTGTAAAATATCATGGTTCACCCTTTTCAAATTGCCAGGTGATCCCATTGCCACTACCAAAAGGGTTGGCCACTGAAAAAAACGTGGAAAATGAAAGGAAATCTATAACTTTATCACTTTGCAATTAAATTCTATTGCAGGGGCTGGCCGGATAGCTCAGCAGATTAAAGTGCCTGCTTAGGCAGACGCAGGGAATGTGGTTCAATCCCCAGCATGCTGTGCCAGCCCTGACCCCGGGGGAAGATGAGACTGAGACTGAGATTGGGCATGGTGATGTGCACCTGTAATCCTAACACTTGAGAGGCTGAAAACAGGAGAATCACTACAAGTCAGTCTACACAGTGAGACCCTGTAGACCTTGCACTAAACTCAAAAATAAATAAATATATTCTATTGCAGAAGTAAATTAGATCTTTGTTATCATTTTTGCTGAATCCAAGCTGGTTTGCTTTTTTGTAACACACACACATACACACACACACACACATCTGATTGGTGTCTGCACTGGTTCTAACACATGCACAACAGCAAGACAGTAGGCAGAATGAAGAGCAGCTTCCCAATAGAGATGGGCAGCCTAGAAGGTGGAGTAGAACCAGTGTAGGGGTGGAAAATACCTACTTCAATCCCAGATCTTTCCTGACTGCTAGACACTTTTACTGTTTGAAAAATCATTAAAACAAGAATAAAGTGTGCCTCACAGAGGCCACATTACGGTTTGACTAAGTGTCATGAAAGGGCACATAATAAAGAATTGATCTGCAGCCCGTATCACTGCTGGGAGGCAGCGGAACCTGGAGGATGGGGGCCTCACAGGAGGAAGTCATTAGGAGTCTGTGCCTGAAGGGGGTTCTTGGATAGCAGCCACTCCTCGTCCTTACTCTTCACATCCTGGGTCTTTGCTCTGCAGTGTCTGCTTTGCCACAGACCCAAAAGCGACCTGGCCAACCAACTATACACTGAAACTTCCAAAGCAATGGGCCAAAATAAACATTCCCCCCTTTCAAATGGATGTAGCTCAAGTATTTGTTATGGTCATAGAAAGTTGGCTATACACGGACATAGTGGATGCTGAATCCAACATGGTTCCTTATTCCCAATCATACAAATCTGAACTGACCAGGAAAGAAAAGGAAATACCCAAAAATTCTAAAGACTTGCTGCTCTGCAAGCTCCTTTACTCTGGCTCCAATTCACTTTTTCGTATTTAGTACAGGGTCTACTTTTTTGATGCAGTCCTCTTGGTGCCATAATTCTGTCCTCTTAGTCTTTTCTACCCACCCCCCAAACAGAGTGTGTCATTTTCCTCCCAGTTCACAAAAGAAACGGTACTCAACAATTTGCTCTAATGACCAGGAGTGACATAAGCACCTGAGCTACATGGCACCAGGTCGTTGAGCTTATTGCAGGAGGAAGGATTACAATGGCCGATGTTGTTTGGCGTAATGTACTGACCATTTGAGCAGATGGACTTTTTCCCCAGTTATCCAAGCGTTGCTGTATCTCTTGGGTTCCCTCCCACAATACCTCCAAAAGAGTCTTAGCAAAATAACTTTCATCATGACCTTCCTTTTCAAAACTTTACCAGCCAGGCCCTCCACAAACACCCACTGATATTACCCCAGGCTCTCTTTCAATTGACAATCACTGTGATATGCTCTCCCTCAACAAGAAAAGAATGTGCAACCCATACACCTATGTATAAGTTAGAGACATTTGTCTTCCAGTCTCTCTAGCCTCCTCCACAGATGTGAAGCAGAAGTTCCCGCTGCAAGAAGCCTTCACAGGGCTGGTGAGATGGCTCAGTGGTCTAAAGCACCTACTTAGAACAAGCTTAGCAAAG
>NDGN011156457.1:0-11128 GCA_002564285.1 Tympanoctomys barrerae | reverse complement strand
GGGGGTGGAAGGCAGAAGCCAGCGCCATCTTTAGGGCACGGCAGCACGCAGCTCTCCACAGTTTCCAGCCACTTGTCTCCAAACTGTGAATGGCTAACTTTCTGCCCCTCACATCCTGGCTCTCTTTTGCACACCATATCACTAAAAGAGGTGTTCGCATTTGCTTCAGTAAAATAATTCAAAGTTCTCCTCTTGTGAAAATGATGGGGATACAGTAAACTCAGGGTAGAATCAATACAAGGTATGTTTTTATGGTTGTTATAAGGTAAGTATTGCAATCATTTAACTTTCCCAGTCTCTAAGCTGACAATATTTCAGAGCCAAATGGGGTGTAAAGTTGACCCTGCAGATGTTTTCCCTGCCTGTTCCAGTCAACATTTTTAGGGGAGTGTGAAGCCCTGGGGAGCTCCAGCCACAGCCTCTCCCTCTGCGATCCCAGTGGCTTCAATGAAAACCAGAGATGACTGAATATTTATTTCAGTTTCCAGCATTAGAGAACACAGAAATAGTCATAGAAATTGGCTCTATCACTCAGTCTGGCGTCTCTCTGACCCTCTGACTCTGGTGTCTCTTGTGTCTGAGTAAGGCTTTTCTCTATTCACTATTGTGTTCTTCAGTTCCTTGGGCTGTCGTCTGTGTGGAGAACTGTCCCCTTCCTTCACTGTTTGGTCCTCAACATGTTGGTTTTTCATTTTTTCCCTCTGTGAAGATCACCCGGGCAAGGGAACTGAAGGAAGAGGAGGGGTGGAAAGTATGGGAGGATGAAATGAGAAAAATTTAAGAGACACTCGAAGGTCTGTATTCTGTGAGTCTGACATTCAACAGAAGCACTGGCTTTCTTACTTTAGGCAAATTCTCACTGTACTTCTCGGATATCGAATCCCTGGGGGAAGAGACCATTGTGCTTTCCTCGGGATCATGCCCCTGATGGTGTGAGTAGTCCACAAGCAGCAATCCATGTCTCTCTCCTCAGGCCTGATGGCTCTGTTTGTATTCTGAAACGGGTCAGAATGAGGATGCTGTTCTTTCCTACTAGATCCATTTCCGGCATAAGTATTGAAGAGAAAAAAGATTTACTGTGTAATTTTAATTTCCCTATCAGTAAAAGAGAAGAGTAGACGTGGTTTTCTTTTCAAAAGTTCCTTTCTTCTAAAGTTAGTTTAACATAAAGATTTTTTCCCCCTTAGCTGCTTAACGTATTTATCTATCTAACACCTTTATCGTATAGCTTTATGAACTTCTCACATCTAACCTCCATGAACTTGAAATTTAAGATGAAGTAGGTAAGGGCTGGTGAGATAGCTCAGTGGACTAACCCCCTCCTTATGCAAGTGCAGGGATGGGGGTTTGCTTCCCAGCCCCACGTGCTGCCCTGGCCCAGCCCTGGGAGTGCTGAGCTGGCCGCTGAGAACCTGCATGGTGCTGCACACCTGGGGAGGCTAAAAACAGGAGGATCACTATGAATCTGAGCTGGGTAGTGAGACCCTGTACTAAATACACACACACACACACAAAAAAAAAAAAAACCCAAAAAACAAACAAAAACAGATGAAATAGATGGCAGGGCAGGGACACTTCAAAATACAAGGAGACACTATTTTTCAGATGTCTAGTTTCAAGTTCTTGTGTTTCCTTTAGAGACAATAGACCTCTAAATCCTAACACAGTATTTTGTATAAAAAAAAAACTAATTAGGCTATTTGTCATTGCTTATTAAATGAATGGTTGTATATTTTGGCAGAAAATATGATTTATGGGCCATACAGTAGAAAAATTTAAGTTATATTTCTAGAGAAGTCCACAGATTACTTTGGTAAATAAATCTTAGTGCTTTGAGTTAAAATCAATTCTGTCAAAAAAAAAAAAAAGATTGCTTGGATACAAAACAGTCAGATTAAAATCTTCTTTATTGATTCATTTCTCCATAATTTCTACAAAAAGTTATGTGTCAAATTTAACATTGTTTTTGTTGTCATAGAGAAGTTTAATAACAATTGTTATTTAAAACAATTAGCCTCTCTTAAACAGAAGAGATTTAATTACATGTCTCCATGAGAACAGTAACCCAATTTTATAAAATAAAATTAAAGCAACTAAATTCTCTTTCAGAATACTTCAGAAGAAAGCATCTTTAGCAATGACTATATGAATAAGGTGGTGGGATGTGGGGTACATTGAGGAAAACAGGCCACCCCAGGTTTCCAGCCATCAATTCAAATTTAAAGGTTATCTATCTATCTACCTATCTATCTATATCTATCTACCTATGTCTTGGTTATTCTGAGATGCAATCAGTGACAAAGTCAAATGGGGTCTCCTAATAACCAAATTCTTTCTGATCTAAGTACCCAGGGCTCAGTCAGATAAGCCACAGTACTCAGGATAAGAGTTTGGGATCAGTACTTAAAAGAGAAAAAATGAAAGATAAAAAGTAAATAAACTTATTTATCCATATGTATTGGTGTCTCAGTTACTCTTCTCTCGTTGCTGGGACAAATACCCAACACCCAACATGAAGGAAGGAAAGGTTTATTTAGCTCACAGTTGCTGGAGGTTTCAGTCTATACTCAGCGGGCTCTAAGGCAGAGTGGTACACGGTAGAGGGCAACCTTTTGTGGCAATGGCAAAGAGCAGAAAAACAGCAAGAGCAGAAGGGAGAAGTAGCAGCAACAATGGCTACAGAGATGAGGTCTGTTTCCCTTAAGTTGCATTCAGGCTATCTGCTCCAGGCTGGGTGTAGTATTCACACCCATAATCCCAGTGGATAATGAAGGGTTAATCGTAAACTTGGGAAGTCCACTCCATGACTGCATGAGGCTTTGCGGGGACAACTAGACATAAACCCTAACATTCCACCCCTGGGTCCCCAAAGACTAATGCATATTCTGTTGTGCAACAGGCATTTTAGTCCATCTCTAAAGCTGCCAACATCCTAACAGTTTCAGCATTGCTGGAAAATCCAAGTCCCAAGTGTCCTCCAAGACCTAAAGCAAACTCTTCCCTGTGAACCCCTGTACAGAGGAAAAGTTAAACACTTCCGACATTCAGTGACACAGGATAAACATCACCATTCCAAAAGGTACAAACAACAGGGGAATACAACGCACTGGGACCAAAACAAATCTAAAATCAGTGGGGCAAGCATTAAATCCTATAGGTCTATATGGAAAATCCAAAACAATCTGTGGCAAATTGTGAGCTCCATGTGGCTCTGCCCCATAGCACTCTTGGTGGTAGCCCCCATGGCTTCTCTCTTAGGTCAACTTTGTGCCCTCCTTGCAGTTTCCCTTAGATGATTCATGTTCCTGGATTTTCCAGACTTCTGGGGTTTCCACTAAATAGGCTTCTCACTCACAGCTTTACACACTGTCCTCTCAGGGGCACACCACCTGGTCTCTCAGGCTTTCTGAAATCAAGGTGAAAGTTTTCTTAGCCTCAGAGCTCCTGCATACGGCAAGTTCCTAAAACCAGTGTCACCTTGATGTCAAGGTCTGCTGCCAGCTGGAGCAGTAACCAGGCTTCCTTTTCTCTTGGCTGTAGGAGTCCAGTTCCTGGATCACTGAGCACTCTGACCCTGATTCCAAGGAAAAATTGTCCATGCTGGTGCCATTCTGGAACCTGGTGAAGCTTTCACCACCATTCTGGACCATAAGCCTCTGTGGCTTCCCCTCAAGGCAAAGTCCCTCACCCTTGCAATTATGAGGCTACAAATGGTGGAGACCTGCTGCCTCCTGTGATGCCCTCTGCCCATCCTTTTGATTTTCTTGTTCCTTCTTGGCAAAGGAGATCCTTTCAGCTCTATCTTTGCATTCTACAGCTTTATTGGAGCTTCCTTTCAGCCCTAATTTACAACATTTTAGCTCAGTGGTATAAGTGCCTGCCTGGCAGGCAAGCTCAAGGTCCTGAGTTTGATCCCTGGTACTGCCAAAACCAAAACAAACAAATAAACAAATAAACAACCCCCCCAAACATTTTAAATCATCTGGCTTGGCTCCTTGCTCTTATTTTCAACATAAATCTGGCTAAAATCCCCCAACAAGACCATGCTAGTGCCTTAATATTTGACTGCTTTGACATATCTTTTGCCAGATTAATCAGTTAGCCATGCTTAAACTCAGTCTCAGGCAAAGTCTCTGGACACAATCAAAACACAGACAAATTTTCTGCCAAGCCAAAACATAAATCATCTAGAGACCAACACCCAGTGCAGTCCTTCTTCCCAGCAGAAACCTCCCCAGCCTGGTCTTTACACGCAGGCTTTCTATGAGCCTTCTGGCCTGATCTCTGACCAGAATCTCCCATATAGAACAGATGAAGCTGTTCCAGTGCTTCTCTTGCAGGCAACATCTCTGCTTCAGCTCTGAGAATCTATTTGGGCCAGATTATTAATCTTAGAGAACACAGTAATTCTGATTTTCTCTTGCACTACAGAGTTCACTATAGATAAATTAATAAGCATGGTTTTGTATGTTTTATCACAAATAAATGATAAATGTCATGATAAAATAGATATATTTATATTGATATGGATATTGCAACATATATATATATATATGTCATATAGTATCTCTAAATACATACAATTTTGGGTGTCAATTAAAAATTAAAAATAAAGAATACTGAAAACATTAATTATTCAACAAAAAAGCACTTTCACCTCATGCAATATTTATGACAGCTAGTGACTTTGAGGTCAGCCATACTGATGATTTTTCTGCCCCTCCAAAATGCACAATGGGGGAAGAAAAATACTTGTTTTTTGATACTTTCTGATATAGTGAGTGTTTTAATTTGCGATGATGATTTATTTTAGATTTTCAAATTATAGCTGGCTCCATAGAGAAACCAGAAGGGCTGCTCATTATATTTTCACTTTTTCCTCTAGGTCATTTTGTAAGATTACATCTTTCTCAGCAGAAATGACAAAATTAATGAGAGTGTATAATAATGTTTGCATATAATAAATGGTGCCAAGTGGCATTTCTGTCATCTAGCCTGGAAGATCTGCAGCTGACTATTATTCTCTAGTGAAAAATGTGAAAGTACAAATACAATTATAATGAAGTACCTCCCCAAGAAGTAGGAAAATCTCACTTTCCATGCCAGAGGTGATCACGCTTCGTGGAGTCTAAGTTTTTCAGTCCTCTTCTTTGGGCCTGACTGTTTTCTGAAAAGTTCAGAGGGGTATAATTCTGTTGATCAGTGTTGCTAGGACTCTTAATACATGGAAGGCACAGGAGGATTTAAGGAATTGGGCTTTGTCACAGAATTTACTGAATTTCAGGAGAGAGAAACCTAAAACATTTGACTGATAGTAAGCAGGGCTATGATAAATCAAATCTTGGAGAATGACACCAGGATCACAGGAGGTGGTTAAAATGATGGAGAAGAACACACACCCCCTTCTAAAACCTCCATGGTGGCTATTCTTCATAAATTGTTTACTAGATTTATAATATTGATGTCTCAGCATAGAAACTCTGCAGCCTCCTCTCTTCTATCCCATGTCTTCCATTCTCCTTTACAGTAAGGGATAATAATTTAATTGGTTAAATTTCAGAGCACTGATTGGGCAAAATTTGCTAGTGATTGAGGACGCTACATTACTAATTAAATACAGAGACTTCATGCCTTTTCTCCCTCTGGCTTGAATGATCTGGAGTGTCAAGTTGATGCAGCCTGCACTGTCCAGGACATCAGGGTCAGGTGTCACCATAATTTCCCACTGTGCTTCTTTACCAAAAGGCTTTGTCCAACTCTCTTGGAGTAAATCTTCCCATCTCTCTTCCCTCTGATGTCCCAACCAGGCTTTGGCCATTTCTATCTGACCAAGCTCGATATCAGCCTAGAAGCAAGCTCTTATTGTTACATCTCATCCAGCATTTGGGAATGTGTACTGAATATGGCTTTCAGCACTCTGCAGTGATGTGATCCTATAAGTGGGTCTGGGAATGGTGGGAAGACACTGTTTATACTTTTCCTAGTACCTGGTGTGATTTTATGTGGTCGTGTGGGAATATCTACATGGAGACTTACATTTGGAAACCTACAAGCATCATTTTGAGTCGGAGTTTTCTGCATTGGGAAGTAAAAGATGCCTCTCATATGTGAATGTCAAAATGTAGAAACTTAACTGGCTCTCAGGAGTCTGATGAGGAGACTAAGTAGATATGACTTGAAAACTTTGAAGTATAAAGCACTGTACAATTGTAAATTATTAGTATTATTTAAGAACTTCAAGTAGCTTAACCAGCAGGGTGGTAGATACAGTAGGCAAAGTAGGTCTTTAGCTATAGATGCAATTCATTGAGGTTTTTTAAGATTTAAACTCATTATAGCACATTACACACCCACTACAATCCCCGCTACACAGTAAGACCTCTATAAATTGTGACTACTGATAGAAATCTTTTGGTTCATGGAAGGTTTCCAGTGAATACCTGTTCTAGAAATTCTATGACTACAGACAGTCCCAGGCCTAGATCTGGCAATAAAAATGCTGTGTCAGTAGTAAAAACATTCCCTCTTCATTTGATTATGACATATATGCATCTGCTATATGGGTTCTTAGTGAGGTTGGGCGTGAGTTGACATAAGCAGGAGCTATACCAGAGCTGTGCTTTTGGTTGCTATGGATGTTAGCACCTGCAGATTCAGCTTACTCTGGTGATGGACTGCTCCAGCCTTGTTCACTGTAGGGTCTGCGATATTACAGAGATTTTCCCCAGATTCCCACTCAGTCATCAGTTCTGAGTAGTCCCTGAATCCCTGTGCCACAGGGAGTGGGCTTTTATCCATGATCTTGGTGGTCTCAGCCAGCCCCCTTCTCAGGTAGGTCCTCTGAGTCTGATTCTTAGATTGGGACTTTCTTTGTGTGTGCAAGGTCTCGTTATGCAGCTTGGACTCATAGTGATCCTCCTGATTTCTGCCTCCCTAATGCTGAGATTACAGGTGTATGCCACCATGCCCGGACTCCATTGCCAGCTCAGTGTGCTCTGGGGGTGGGGCTGGCATGGCATGTGGTGCCAGGGACTGAACCCTGGCCCCTGCTTTTACCTAAGCAAGCACCTCCACTGAGCTATATCGCTGGCATCTTAGATTGGGACTTTTAAAGTGCCTTTTCTCCTTTCCTTCACGAAAACCAAATTCTGCCTTTTAAAGTTGGAAAGGCTTGGATAGGAGAGATGGTTTTGTCTTTTCCTAGGTAGCAGAAAATTGTGCTTTGATTGATGTAGGATCTTGGACCAGAGGAAATGCTACCCCTTCTCAAGGCAGATGTGTGATTCTTGTACTCCTTTGTCAGAACCAATGGACCATTGCTTGGGTAGGATAATTTCCTGACTCTCTTCATCAGATCAAAGCTTTTCTTCATGCAAGAAAAGAGGGTGGAGAAGTAGACAGGATTTCATGCCTGTTCACTGAGCCCACTGACCTCCACATGCACACTCTCTCCACCACAGCACCCAAATCTCTCATTTCCTGACCCTCACTGATCATTTTTTGGTGGTATTCTAATCAATTAATGTAGCCCAGTCTTTCTAAACTGTCATATTTGCCTCTAAAATTTTATTGTGTGTCTTCTCTCTTCTTACATCCTGTTACAGTAACACTTCTTCAAGTATGGTGCAAGAGGAGTCAGTTTGTGTAGCTTCTTTCCCCTCCAAGGGCTTGTCAGTGTTTGAAATTCAGTTCATTTAGTTTCCTAGTAGCTTCAGGTTTCTTCCAGACTCACACAATGATATAATTTTATAAGTTGTTTAGTTTTATTTTTAAAAAAATTGTATTTGGTGCAGGGTCTTACTACACAGCTTGGACTTGGAGTGAGCCTCCTGTTTTCAGCCTCCCAAACACTGGGATTAGAGGCATGTGCCACCACACCAGATCTCATTGGCTGGTCAGTGTGCCTGGGGGCAGGGCCGGCATGGCATGTGGTACAAGGGATCTAACCCTGGTCCCTGCGCTTGCCTAAGTAGGTTTTTAGTTTGCTGAGCTATCTCAGCTGTCTTGCTGTTTTTGAGTTGTTGCTAATAGAAACAATGGCTGCTGAAGTAATTACTATATTATAGCTTTCTGAACCCTTACTGGAAGTAATTTCAGCAACTGAAATTTTGACAGATATCAAATCAGTGATCCAAATTTTCATAACTGGATAATACTACATTCCCAAACTCCCTTTCCCTCTGTTTTATCACGATGAATTATTAAATTCTTCAAATATCTGTAATAATAGTGTGGCATATTAACATATGTTTCTTCCCAGTTAAGAACACTTTAGATTTTACACTTTGTTGCTAATTGAATCTTTGTAGTCTTGTAATTTCCACATTATTAAGGGCCTCAGTTTACAGGTGAGGAAAGTTATGAATTAATAATTTCACCCAGTAAGTAATGAATGCAAAACTCAAACCTGCTTCCTAGTATATAGAACTTTCTAAAATTCCATACCTGTGTATACATTTAAAATAGATATATCCATGTGGACTATTTAAATATGTAGTTTACATTCTCATTTTGAGAACTAAACTCTCTAAATGTGAAATGGCTTTTAATACAAAGTTTATTGATTCTAGAGTTATGAATATCCATCAATGTAATTCCTTTCTGAAGATTAAAGTGTAATCAGTAATGATCTTTGGAAATGTGCCATATTTTAGAAAAAAGACATGTTTTGTTTTTCTTGTAATGAGCTATAACTACTTCAGAAATAATGTCAACATATCTTTTCTAGCATTTGTCTATCAGTGGGAGACCATTATTTGACCAAAATACTATTAGTATTTTATTAAGATTATCATTTACACATGACAACTTAATAACCCACTACAATAAAATGCTATGAAAAGACAAAAAAATCTTTGTAAAGATAAATCAAATAACATTTTTGAACTTAGATTTATTTTGGTCATTAAGATTTATGGGAGTTAAAATCAAGGCAAGTGAAAAATACGAAATGGGACAAATTTGAGCAAGATGTTCTTCTTGGTATATATTTAAGTGGATTGTGTTTTATTCCTAGAATTGATCCAGAGTTATATGAGAAGTAGTGAAATGTTGATCTTAAAGATGAGAAAAATCTACCAAAAAATGTTAATATTTTAGTAAGTTTCTGATCAAGATCTGAGCAATAATGATGGACTAGACACATGTAGTTGGAGTCAAAGGAAATTACAAGCCCTATTTACCTCAAAATATATTCTATAGTTTTTCAATTGTAGCCATCAAATTATCCTTATAAGTATAGTGCATGGCTTCTAATTGGAGCTTGGAAACTTCACTTTTTCACTGACATGGAAAAAAAAAAATCAGGGTAAATAGTTCTCAATTTGCAAAAATGATGACACTGAATGACCAAGGTTATGGTCTGATGAGCTTAAACAGGAACTAGAGAAGAAAAGGTAAGGCATTTATAACACTTTTTTGGAGAAAGAGCTATTGATCAACCTAGAGACAATGGACATTTGAGAGAAGTGAGGAGCAGAAGATGTCATCTGTCTCATAGTGTTTCCCAGAGACAAAGACAAGAATGTGCATTCTAACACGGGTACTATGTGGTTCTAGTTCACACCAAACCAGTGAATACACACTGTGTACTAAATACCGCATCCGCCATGTGCACTGGAAACAATTAGAGATAAAAAGAATGCATTTTTCTTTTAGTAGTCATTATATGTTCTGGGTATATTGTGCAGGAAGAAACCAAAAATAGGCACTGACAACAATAAATAGCCACAAAAGGAGCCTAGAACTTTCACTGAGTGTCACGGAAATGTGTGATTTGCAATTCACAGAATCAACTGAACCATATTCCAGTGAGAGAGTAGCATTTGAGATGGTTCCTGAGAAAGGAGAAATGTTTGTATGAGTGGGATGTGGAGCACCTGCCCCAGGGCATTACCAAGAGGAAGCAAAATATAAGAGAAAGAAGTACATTTTCAGGCACAGATGATTTTCTGTGAAGGAAGAGTAGATTGATAAAGAATCACAGGACACAGAGTATGAAATCCACTGCTCATGTCTCTCTTCCTCTACCTAGTGCTGAGGAACAGAGGAGTAGAGGTGGGTCCCAACCTCAAACCCTTTCTCCTTCTGTACAACCTCCACACTCATTTCCTCTCCAAAGATTTCAGCTGTGAAGAATCTGTGTGGAAAATCCCGAAGTTCACATCTCGAGCCATCTTACTTTTGCACTACCTACATTCCAACCTAGTATTTCCAGCTGTTCCTCCAATTTCTCTGTTTGTTAAGATTGCAATCACCAGAGATTAAGGCAGTCCAATCTGATCTACTAATCTTTCTACCCTGCCCTCCTAACTCCTCTTCCTCCTATAACCTTGTCTCCTGTACTTTATTTCCTATGTAGCTCTGGGCAAGTTGCTTAAGATCATTGCACCTTGGTTGGTATTTTTGAAAAAAAATATTTTGGGAGTTATTGTGAGGACAAAAACAAGTCAATTCTGGTAAAGCTGTAGGAGACATGCGCAGTCCATAAGTTCTTAACAAATAATCCTTTCAGTTACTTAGTCTAGAGTGTCTCATTACCTTTGTCCCAACATTTAATTTGTCATAAAAGTGTTACTAAATATATGCTGTACTTAACAACGTTTTGCAATGTGCCTGACATGACCTTAGTACAGATGTGTAGCGCTTTTGGATTATGTAGTCATAATTGTAATAAACTGATAAATACTCTCACTAGCTCCAATTTTGTTTTTCTCTCCTCTGACTTTTAAAATGCTACTGCTGTGACCTTTTGGAACTGAACTGAACAAAATGCTTCAGGAAGGATGAATTGCTCTTACGGGACCTAAATTCCCTCAGCTGGAATGTTCAGCCCTGTGCTTTCTAGGCTTTGGCCACCTTTGTGTTTTTAGTGCATTGCTTTCCCAGTGACCCCTTGGGGTTGCCTAACTATCAAATATTCCACATTTTTGCAAATATAGTCTTTCTCATTGCAAAGCCCATTCTCCAACCTCTTTCCTTCTTCCATCTGACTTTTACTCTCTAACCGGGTCCTCCACTTTGTTTTCCTAATACTGAGTCTTCCTAATCAGCAGGATGTGGATGGCATATTCAGAGAGAGAGAGAGAGAGAGAGAGAGAGAGAGAGAGAGAGAGAGAGAGAGAGAGAG
>NDGN011156352.1:0-10411 GCA_002564285.1 Tympanoctomys barrerae | reverse complement strand
TGAACTCAGGCCCTTGCGCTTGCCAGGGAAGCGCTTATTACACTGAGCCATCTCCCCGGCCCAAAATATTTATTAATTTAAAAAATCTCCTGAAAATATGAACAGTACTCAGAATACTAATGATGGAATATATTTTAATTATAAGTAAAATGAAACATATACTTCTGTGTAGAATTCTTGGGTAGATAATACTTAAGAGAAAAAGGGAGATAGAATTTAATTTTATAGTCTCTATTTTTGCATCGACGAATTTCCTTAATTCATGCTAAACGCAAAATAAGTAGGTCATTATCTACCTTATCACAAGAACTTTAATTTTTACATAAGTTATTATTCCAAACTAGCAGAATCTACTTATAGGAAGAAAATGATAAGCAAGTCAGTAATAGGTTATGAGAAAACATGCAATGTATATTGCTTACTCAATATTTTATTTCAAAATGAGAAATTGAAGCTTTCTAACACTAAAGTTTCAAGAGCATCTGGCAAGGGATGAGGCTTTAGCCCAACAGCTTTGTTTATGAGTCCAAAGCTTTTTGTTTTGTGATACTGTGTATGGTCCTTTGTTTATCCAATATGATCCAAAGGTGCTGATAGAACTGCGCAGCATTTTGAAGAAAAAAACAAAGGAGTATAAGCATGACTAAAGATACTAGATTTACTCTTTTGGAGAGTTTAAATTTCCTTTCAAGGAGAAACATACATGTATGTAGTGAACGGTGCTAATTATTCTGATTCCATTCACTAATATTAGATGTAGCTGATTTTCTGTAAATTAAATAAGAAGGGTCCAGGGTATTTTGAACTTCTCAAAACATATAACCATGTACATTTAACATTTCCTGCTTGCCTGCCTACACACTCCTTCACTGATGGCCTGAGATGATACAATTTTAAAAATGTAATAACTTTCTTATTATTTGTAGTAGATAGGAATCATCATCAAGTATAGATCTCTAAAACTCAATCTGCATCATTACAGTGGTATTTGTAAAAGAAAATAAATAAAATCTAATGGTTTAAATAAAGTCAGACTAGACTACTATCATAATGTGTTACAGAACTAAAGTCCAGTGCATTGCTAGAGCTGATTCTGACCATTTCCATCTGGGACATACCAGATTCCATCCCTCCCCAGCTCATGTACCACAACGTTACCATTGCGTGAATTGATGGTCTCCGCTGATCCTTCCAATGCCACCAGCAGTCAGTAGAAATTACAGAAAAATGTCGTCTAGTCAGTGCTTTCTACACTGGATGAAGATTACTTGGAGGCCCAGTTGGGGTATCTGGAGAAGGCTTGGAAGAAAGAAGGAGGTTGCAACCTTCAGCATCAGCCACATGTGCAGCAGAGGAGGCAGAGATTTCTCAGTGAGGAGCACACATGCCCACAGAGCTACAGGTGCACAGCTTTGCAGACTGCACCATTCACAGCCTCGCCCAGCCTTCATTACCCAGTCCTGCTGATGCCACCAGAGATGTGGGTCTTGAGCTGCAGCTGAGGAAAGGCCCTTGAGTCTGTGCATCTACTTGGTGTGCCCTGATACAGTATTTTCATCCTAGAGGCAACAAAGAAGACAAATGTGGAGGTAGTGGTATTGCCCACTAACACTGATGAGGTGGTATCAGGGTTACCTGGTGGCATGGAAGTCACCTGGTGAGCTGGGTTCTCATCGTGTGAGACACACAACTAAGGCTTGACCACTCCTCGCTTGGAAGCACACAGTGGTATCTTGCTAGACTCCAGCCTATGGCTGCTTCCTGTCTTGACCTCAGACCCTGAACAACCATGGAGATACTCACATGTGAATCTCCTGAGTGAAATGCCAGTTCCCAGCAGGAATGTGTGTCCCCCTAAGTGTGTAATTTTCACACAGCCCATTGATATACCTCAGTGTCCCCAAAATCCCAAGAAGAGAAAACCCTTGCAAAGGACTCCAAATGGAGATGGAGAAAGAAGCATGAGACCTGGGAGTCCGTAGGGAGTGTTGGGCACATGGTGGGGTGCACGTTGCATGGTGCTGTCCTGTCCTCTCCTCAGTCTCTTATGTTATCTGGGGCTCCGTTCAGTTTTGTTCTCAGCTGGAATGGGTCCCGTGGCTCTTATAGCTCTTGTCCACTGTCATGAATGTGGTGCACATGGGCAGAACAGATTTTATGCTCTCATGGGGAAGTCTCTATGATTTCTTAAATCAGGGATACTGACAAAAGATGTCAAGAGGTTTGCTTCATTTTGCCTAATCTCTCCTCCACTGTCACACTGGAAGGCTGAGGAATTGGCCTGTACTGAAGAGAACTCTTCTCCTCCAGGCAAGACCAGGAAAATTCCTTCCCTGAGTGTCTGTCTGGAGAAGGCTATGTGTGCATTTCTTGGTGATGAGCCTTTCTTCTCCTCTCTGAGAGTCTTTAGGGACCTCTATGAATCTTCAGCTTGAGAGTTCAGAGGGCACTGGAGACAGTGTGTGAGAAGTTTGTTCCCCCAGGGCTCTCCCTCCCTTTGCTCCTCTCCAGTCCCCCAGCCACCAACCTTTACCACATTGATATTCCCTCCACTGTGTGTCCCCAGCTCTGTCTTGTTAGGCCACTGGGCTCCTCTGGAGACTCTGGAACTTTGTCTCTACAGTTTTAGACTGATTGTCATTCCTGGAAACTGAGTTCATTTTATGAGTGTAAAAGTAATGTATCTCTCTTTATTGATAAATACGCTTAAGAAGGTAAATGTTAAATGTCATTTAACTACTAAACAATTCATACAGGTATACACATATCATATAATATCCAGCCAATATGCAGACATTAATGTTTTAAGAATCAATAGAATAAATTTAAGCAAAAGTGGAAAAAATAAAGTTTGTCATAATCAACCATTTTATTATTTAGAAAAGTTCTCTTGCGTGGCTATTTTTTTCAAAAAATACTCTAGATATTTTGTGTTTTAATAATTTTTTGCCTTTTAGTGAGAATACCAGTTAATATTTATTTTCATATCTTACAGTGTGAGGTTACATGCACTTCAAATTAGCAATGCTATTTAAGTCAAATTAGAGACTGAAGCAACAGTTTTATTATAAAATTAAATATCTTGATCTAAATTTGTTCACAAATAATATTGTTCTTGAAAAATAATATTAAATGTTTCAATTCTTTTATTCTTCAAAAGCATGGAACATGTATCCATTTGGATGGACATTTATTCTGTGTTAGTTGCTGAACATGGCAAGTCAAATAGGCATGAATTCTTTTCTCTGGAACATTCTGACAAATGCTGTGAAGCTGTATGACAGAAAAGCCAAAAAAGTCCTCCTATAGCTAGAAATGCTCAGAGCAACCCTTTTCTGGGTCCTCTCCCATCAGGAACTGTCTCTCCCTCAGTACAATTTCCTATTATGAAAGAAAGGAAGAAAGAAAGAAAGAAAGAAAAAAAAGAAAGAAAGAAAGAAAGAAAGAAAGAAGAAATGCTTAATAAAAGCCAATAGAACATTGAGAAGCTCAGTTTTAGAAATAACTTTGAAAAATAAAAATTTTACACACACACACTTTCATTCTGACACTGAGAACAAGGCCCAGAGACCTTTTCCACTGAAAAAGGAGTTACAAGTTTAAATTAAAATCAATGGAAAATATAGTATGTATTAATGATAAAGTTTACCAGAATGAGCACTGCTTCATTGATGGGATGATTGATCATTACTTTAAAATCTACCCTCCCTTCCAGCAGTAAAACATATATAACATGTATTTTCTTGTCTTTGGTTGGTTTGTATTGTCTGGTTCTTCTATGTCATCAATATCTAATGTACTTGCACTTCTTTTTGCCTATTCTGTTGTACATTGAGTAGAGGATTTGCTTTATTATTCAAACTACGGTCATAATTGATTAATCTTATGTACATGATAGGTTTGAAGTCTTATACTTTGTGTACAAAGTACAAATTGCCTCTTAAATTTCTGGGGGTTTTGGTCCAATTTAGGAATCACATTTAAATGTCTCAGTTATGGTATAGGAGAGATTTGACATTAGATTTATTCATTTCTAATTGGTAACTAAACTGAGTGACTTGTTTATTGAGTCATTCATTTATCTTTTGTTCTGTTTTATTTTTTAGTGTAATACATTCTATGTGTAAGACATGGCTTCTCTCTCAGGAAATTCATATTCTACCGCTTCTCTCTGACCACCCAGGCAATGTAGAGTGTTACCCATTGTTCATGTATCTTGACAAAACTCTTGTCTCCATTCAATATAAATCAAGCACTTTCTATTACTATACATGTTATCCTGAAAATTTAAATGTAATATATATATAATGAAGAAAATTATTTTATTCTTCTGAGATTTCTCTTCTAATTTGATAGGATGTTTTATTAAAAGTATACAATTTGAACATTTTATACATATATACACATACATGTGTTTGGAAAATATTCACAATTCATTTTTAAATTTATGTATTACTGTAGTTAGCATTTGTAGGCATGTGCATACAAATATATATATCTATATTTATATCTATTCAGACTATCTGAGATTTATCTTCTTGGAAAATATCATATATATAAAACAGCATTATTAACTGTTTTATAAACATGCTTTACATGACTCTTCAGAATTTTTTTACCCTGTATAACTGAAAATTTGTGCCTTTTGATGTCACCTCTTTTCTTCTTCCTCAGCCCTGCTAGAAATCAGTATTGTATTGTCTTCTTTCATGAGTTTCACTATTTCAGATTTTATATTTAAATGCGATTAGATAGTATTTCTCTTTCTGTATCTTACTTATTAGGCTTAGCTTCCTCCAGTGGGCAAAAATACAAGGTTTTCATTCATTTTAAGTAGGGCTGGAGAGATAGCTCAGTGGCAAAAGTGCCTGCCTGACAAGCGGCACATCCTGAGTTTGATCCCAGGTGCCAGAAAAAACAGTTTTCTCAAGGATAAATAATACAGGTTGAGGATCTGTAATGGAGACATCCAAACCTGAAATGGGACAAAATCTGAAAAATTTGAACACCAACATAATGCCACAGAGTTCCACACCTGACAATGTGAGAGGCCATAGTGAAATTTCAAAATTTAGACACTAAAAATAATGTATAAATTATCTTTAGATAATGTATGTCAGATATATATGGAACAAATGAATTCCATGTTTCAAATTGAATTTTAGACCTGAGATAGCTCATGGTATCTATGCAAATATTTCAAAATAAAATTTAGTCTGAAATCTGAAACACTTCTGACTCCATCAATTTTGAATACGAAACACTCAGTCTGTATTTGTGTATGTGAAAGTTTGTGTGTGTGTGTGTGTGTGTGTGTGTGTGTGTGTGTACCTCAGATTTTTACCCACCTATTTGAAGGACCTTTAGGTTATTTCTAAATTTTGGTTATTGTAAATAATGTTGCTGAGAAGATAGGTGTATGTTTCTCTTTGAAATCCTGTATCCACTCTTGGGAATGATAAATAATATGATGGCTTTGTTTTGATTTTTTCATGATCCTGGTAAGTTTTTCTTGAACCTTAAATACGGATTTCACTAATCAATGGTTTGTGCAGACTTAGGACAAATGACTGGGGGTTGGGAGTATATGTGAAGTTGTTCATGATTTACAAACATTAAGTTTGTATGACTTTAGAAGAGTGACTCAACAATTCAGCTTTGAAGACAAGTTATACTGTTAAATGTACAAAATATAGCTTATTTTCTAGTTTTGTACATATAAATAGTACTTAAAGTACTGAAAGTAATTTGAAGTTTTGAACTGAAAATGAACTAAGGCGTGTATTATCTGTTTTAATCAACTCATTTTAAATATAGAGAAACTAAAGAACAGAGACTAAGAATTATTATAATTTTTTGTAATTTATTCAGAGCTGGATGATTTGTATAAGTAACTTGGAAAATCCAAAACCTATATCCAGCATTGTTAAAAATGAATTTAGTACTCTCTTTGTTGTGTAAAATCCAAGTATTTTGTTTTTGTTTTTCCTACATCAGTGGTGATTTTTTTTTATTATTGTTCATTTACTTTTTTGATAGGACTTCTTGGTTTCAGAAGAGGAAGAAGGGTGATTTAGTGACTTTCTCCTTAGCATCTGATATGTTGCTAATGCAGTCATTCATGTTGATCCTTTTAAAAGTAGAAAACACTACAGACAAAATTCCTAGGGTCTTATGAAACATGGAGGCATCTGAAGAGCAAAATTTATTCTTTTAAGTACAATAATATCTAATAATTCATGGGATGAAGTGACATGAGAATTGACAGATCACTAGAAGAGAGGAAGAACTTTGTTCAGCATAAGAGTCAAACCTATTTTAAGCTACTTTTCAAAACCAAAAGTAAACATTAGTTAAAAAAATAAGCACCATGAAAAAAGTCATTTTTAATATCTCCTGTTTTTAGGAATAAAGACTTGAAGTAAAAAAAAAGTGGTAATGAAGATAGCAGATTAACTTTTACACTTGTATTGTGTTGAGCTTCTGAATGTCCTTGTTGAATCTGGGCTCGTTAATGGTGTTTTAGATGGGAGTATATTAACATCAGAAAATATATGGCATTGACTACCTTTACATTAAAACTATAGAAATAAAAGTATATATTCTCGCAATTATATCAACTGTAAGCCTTCAGAAGCTTGTGTGAAGTAGTGTTTTTACTGTGTTTGAAAAATACATGTCTCATACTTTATGTTTATATATAGGTTTATTACCCAAACCACAAGAAATTTATATCATTAGAAAAATCTCTAAGAAATAATTTTTCTAATCTTACAGAAATAGTGCAACAATAAGTGAAAAAAACACTGCATTTTTAGAGCTTAGTATTATCACAAAGTTTTACATGTAGAAAATACGTATGATCCTGAAGGTTCATTATGGAAATGTTAGTAAAATCTTACAGACAGAGTATTTCTAAGTCATATACCTTTCTACTATTGCTCATGATAATTATACTTTTTGTACTATTGCTTACTAACTCAAGTTATTAGGAACACTTTATTTGTAGAATACATTAATGCTAGATACATGATTCATAGAGATTAATTTGTTAAAGGGATCATTTTCTGTAATATTGTGACAAAATTTTATTGAAAGAAAACAGCTACTAGCTGACTATAATAGTAAGCATATTTGTGTTATGAATATCTTTCTTTTACATATATGAGCTGAGCTGTATAAATGTGTTATTTATATCAGTTTCCTTTTGAATCTGTGTCTCTCTGGGAAGTAGAAATCAATTTATAGCTTGATCTCTGTTTTAATCCTACTTTGCTTTTGATTTTCTGGCTTTCTAAATTAAAGGACCAAAGTCAGCATGTGAAAGATACTACCTTCAATTTAAAGGTTTTAATGGTAGTCAGGAATTGTTGGACTGCATAGTTTTCAAAAGTTTCTGGTACATTTCTGATTTCAGAAATCTGGGATAGGAATCCATTTCCATATGCATATATACTATTTTTTGAGCCTCTTCAAAACACGTCTGAGTGGGTTCTTGAATGTTCTTGATGATTGTTTCTCTTGTAGAACTGTCAATATTAATCTGAAAAGTGAAATTACATGTAGAGCATGAGTAGGCATTACTAAAAATAGACACTTACAATACAAAAGCTTAATTTATTCCCCTTGCTCTTTAGTGAATTTTGAGACTTCGTGTTCTATTTCCAGTTATGTAAGAAGAATTATAATAAGCTTTTTACAGTGAATATTGTATCCACCTTCATATCCTAGAAGAATAAAGAAATCTCAAGGTCCTAGACCAGAAAGCATTACGTATTAAGGCAGATGGAAGTGGTTTGTTAGTGGTAGTCTGCAAGCAAGGAAGTTTGTGCAAGCAATGAAAGTCTCTTTTTAAGGAGAGAGGAACTTGGTACTATTTATAAACTTACCTTTCTTCAGAGTAACAAATGTGAATATGGCCAGAAGTGGAAATAAATTGAGAAGTGAATAAATAAAGGGTAGAAGTGGTTAATTTAGTTGACCCAAAATTTTCCATGTAAGTTTGGGGGAATAATATTTGACTACCTTTAATAATAGAAATCTCATTCATCATCCTCTCTTAACAGAACTTCCAGTCTTCACATTTTCTCCTTGGGATTGTTGCTCATTTTGGTTCATTTATGACTATTTTCTTTAGGTAGATGGACATCACTGGAAGTAATGCTGAATGTCTGCTCGTTTTATAGGATCCTGAGAGGTTAATCCCTGGCTGTGGTGGCCAAATACTCAGCACCACTGGCGATATGTTCATGACTATTTATGGTATCTTTTACTTTGTGCCGGCAATAACAGTTCTTCTCAGTATTGCCTTTTTTCTTACTTTCCTAGGACTGGGAATTAAGATAATTTAGTGAGGAAAGATGTAGGAGCCCAACAGCCGAGTTTAAGTCCTGATGTTGCTATGGAACAGCTGTATGACACTGAGTTAGTTAACATCTCAGGTTCTCAAATTTCTTATCTGCAAAATGTTAGCAAGCTTGAATTTTATATCATTTGAGGAGATACTGAGATGTAAAGAGACTGATATGTATGAATATTTGACATATTAGTGCCCTCCAATGGTTGTACTGCTTTTCATTTCCCATGATTGTTACCTCTCTAGGGGACTGTGGCTGGATGTAGATCTTATAAAGCTTCTTGGCCCTAGAAATTCTGCTCCACCGTGAGGCCATTTTCTTATAGGTTTCACATGCCATCCAGAATTTAATATTCTCATCACTGTGCTCCAATTTTAAATATGCCGCGTAGACTACTGGACCATCTAAAAGCAGAGAAATCAATTTATTCTCAACAGTTTCAATTGTCAAAACATGTGAGCAATATTTAATGCTATTTCAAACACAAGTCTGAATAAAAGTTTCTAAACATTTAATAAGTGAATATGTGGATATGTCTATCACACTTTTATCTCCATATCCATGGCCACTGTCAGCCACTTGTAAGGTTATCCCTTTGTGCTCACACACTCGGTCAGGAAATATTCACCAGTGGATGGTCTCTGATTACCAATGTAGATGGTCCCACTGTCAATACAAATGGACTTGTACCTGATGGGACAAGATACAGCACAAGGATGTAGAAAAAATTAAAATGGACGGATAGACGAATCTTTGATCGGGGAATTACTTAAATAAAATCAAAGACCTCACATCGAACTGGTAGATAAGAGTAGAGTTTAGACTCTAAACAGACAGGCATAGTTTGGTAGGAAACTGTCAAGTCACATAGGAGTGGTACTCTGGTTAGCTTCGAGTGCTTCTCAGTGTACATTCAGAAGAATATAGATAGATGAAAAATTGAACTTCATGTTCATAGTTTATGTTTGAAAGCAGAAATAATGACCAGGTAAGAAAATTCAAAAGACTCTTGCAATTCTTTCTTTTTCTTTTCTTTTCTTTTCTTTTTTTTTTTTGTATTTTAGGGAAGGATATTCAGGGTCTCACTACCAGATCGGACTTATAGTGATCTGCCTGCTTGCAGCCTCCCAATAGCTGGGATTATAGGTGGGTGTCACCATGCCCAGTCTCAATTGCCATCTCAGCATGCCTTGTGGGCGGGGCTGGCTCAGCAGGTCCAGGGATTGAACCCCCGGCCCCTGAACCTGCTTGCAGATGCTTTAATCCACTGGACTATTCGGCCAGCCCTGACTGTTTGAAATTATCTGGAAATCTAGTACAGGACAGTGGTTAGGCTTAGCATACCCATCAAGTGACACTTGAGGCTGAGACAGCTATCCTTAGCTCTGGTCTTAAGTTGTCTTTCTGAAGTGGGCAGATAAAGACAAAGGAGAAAGGAACTTGGCTCTCTGACACACAGTTTATAGGAACTTTCATTGGAAGGAGAAATTTAGGAGAACTTTCATAAATTTAACACAGCACAATCTGTACGAAGAACCAAATATCCTCAAGGTTCAAGATGAATTATTTGAAATAAATTTTAAACCTCTTCTAGTGACTATAAATTCTCCTAGCATATCTGAGAAATGGAATTGATAAAAGTAGTTTTCAATGATTTGATAGAAGTATGTATATAGTCACACTGAATGTGACTTTGAGAATAATTTTTAGCATAGATTTTTTCTTTTATGAAAAGCAGTACATAATTTAATGTATATAACTTGATGCATTTGAAAGTAATATATACCTATAAAATTATCACCACAATCAATTTTATATACATCTACCAACTCTACATCAAAGGATATTTGTTTAAAAAGATCTTAATCAGTGTCATTAGCTGCTATGAGAAATAATAGTAATCAGGTGAAATGCAAATGAGTACAACCACATTTTCTTGGGTCATCACATGAGAGAGAAAAGTTTTAGAAAGTCAGGATTCTTGACTCATTAGTTTCTTTTCTTCTTCTTCTTCTTCTTCTTCTTCTTCTTCTTCTTCTTCTTCTTCTTCTTCT
>NDGN011156287.1:0-11763 GCA_002564285.1 Tympanoctomys barrerae | reverse complement strand
CAAGCCCCTGGAGGTACTGCTGCTGGAGAAGAACCGCTCGCTGCAGTCTGAGAATGCTGCACTGCGCATCTCCAATAGTGACCTGAGCGGTAGGTGGACAAATGTGTGCCATGCTTGGTTCGCTTCCAGGGGTCAAGGAAGAGGAGGGTGATGTGAGTCTGGCCTCATGCACGCCGGTTGACGAGGACCGTGACTAACCTTGAGTGTTCCGTGACCCCTTCCTCACTGCTCTGCCCCACCCACCCTGTGACAAGATGCGCGCACACTGCAGCGAGTCTGTAGAGGTTCCAGGAGGGACAACCTGAGGATGTTGGCTTTTCGGTCTTTTTGTAGTTGTGTTGTGAACAGGCCAGGGGCAAAATTCAGCCTTGTCCTTCTTAGAGTGTCTGCATAGGCTGTTTACAGGGATCACCTGCCCTCACAGGCTCAGGGTACTCTTCTTCGTGAGATTTTCCTTGGGGACTCATCCCCCATCCTTAGCCTTTCTTTGCTTATCCCAAAATGGTGGCGTCAGTGACTGTTTCTGGTTAGCAGCTGGTAAACTGTGTTAACAGTATGTGGGCTCTGATGATACTGCATAATCTAAAACATGCGCGCTTTTCAATCACATGGACTCGGTGCGGTACCTTCACCTCAGGGCACATTGGGGGAGCAACCCCACTGGTCCCCAAATGTCAGTGTTTGCTGCTTCTCAGGCAGGGCCCCCGGGTGATAGCTCAAATGCTAAAGGACCCACACAAGGCCCATGACTGTCGACTCTTCCCTGTGTGTGTTACCATATCCTTGTCACTAGCAGTTTTAACCTTTGTCAAAGGGGATTCTCCAGGCTGCGACATACAAGAAAGGTGCAAACATGAATGCATGTGGCTTGTTTTGGGGGGCCTAGTTTGGCTGATTGACAAATTCAATCGAAAAACAAACCAACCCACTTTATTGGCCCTTGTAAAATCTGCACTTTTATTTTTTTCCCTTTTGCAGGGCAAACTTATTTTGCATTCTGGTCTTGGTATTTTTTTCCCCTTTGGAATCCCCCATAATGCATTCTGTTTGCCCTTCCTTGTAGGGTCAGCCAGGAGAAAAGGGAAAGACCAGCCTGAGAGTCGGCGCCCTGGACCCTTGCCGGCCTCCCCTCCTCCTCAGTTGCCCCGCAACACGGGGGAGCAGGCTTCCAATACTAATGGTACACACCAGTTCTCACCAGCGGGGTTAAGTCAAGACTTTTTCAGCTCATCCCTGGCAAGCCCCAGCCTACCCCTGGCTTCTACAGGAAAATTTGCACTAAACTCTCTCCTCCAGCGACAGCTAATGCACTCCTTCTACTCCAAGGCCATGCAGGAAGCAGGAAGCACAAGCATGATTTTTTCAACAGGTCCCTACAGCACAAATTCCATATCTTCCCCAACTCCATTACAACAAAGCCCAGATGTAAATGGCATGGCCCCATCTCCCAGCCAATCCGAAAGTGCTGGGAGCATCTCTGAGGGCGAGGAGATAGACACTGCAGAAATCGCCCGGCAGGTCAAAGAGCAGCTGATCAAGCACAATATCGGACAGCGTATTTTCGGACATTACGTCTTGGGACTGTCACAAGGATCTGTGAGTGAGATCCTGGCCCGACCAAAGCCCTGGAATAAACTGACTGTTCGTGGTAAAGAGCCATTCCACAAGATGAAGCAGTTCCTTTCTGATGAGCAGAACATCTTGGCCCTGCGCAGCATCCAAGGTAGACAAAGAGGTAAGAGATGCCCTCAGGTCGGCGCCAGGGTGTGAGTGCGTCACAAGGCCATGTGTGTGTGTGTGTGTGTGTGTGTGTGTGCATGCGCACGCATGTGTGCACAGCCAGGTGCATGCATGTATGGCAAAACATCTCTGCATCACATCAGATAAAATTCTCTTTGGTTGTGTCATTTTTAGAGTTGAAGAATCAAACAGCATAAGCTGCAGCCTTTAGATCTGGGGGAGCTGGCCTTAGGAACTTGCTCTGTTCCTTGCACTTAGGCAATTCAAGATCTCTGCTATGTGTTGAATTAGAGGAAATTGCATTATGCGCAGCATCCTATCATATTTATGATCCCTGGACCCAACTGGCCTGTGCTGGCCTCATTTGGGAGTGGCCCTCAAGTGCCACCTACCCCCATAGCAGTGGCATTAACTGGGTTCCACCCTCGTGCAGCACTCTGCAGGGCAAGCCTGTCAAAGCTGTTTCCTCTCTTCCCCTGACCTCTCAGAGAAGATGCATTCCCTTAACTCATTTATGTTTCCTAAGTGATTTTTTTTCTTTAGCACTATTAGTAAAACACACCTGCTTTAAGTAAAATACATAAAAATTCTATTCAAATACCCTTCCAACTCCACCCTCCACAAAAAGATCAAAAGTCAGCCATATCCACAATATAAAGAATTCCCGCCCTCTTTAGGAACAGGAGATCCACATGCCAAGTCAGCAGTGATTTAGAGAGAGAATTTTGTCAGCCACATTTCAAACGTACATTTGAAATTAAAACACAGAGAAGGGAGACTTTCAGTGTTCCAAATGGCATCAATTTGCACCAAAAAGAACGCAGAACATTTTATGGTGATGTTAACTGGAATTGAATGTCTTTGGATGATTAATGAGAGCTTCATTCTGGGGGCTGGCAGATGATTTGCTTGGAGACAGCTCTTCCTCCCTGAGACCCTCTTGGCAGCAGTAGGCTACTGTTTAGGTTTGTCCAATCTCCTCTTACAGTAGAGCCACAGCCTCTGTAGGCCAGTCAGCCAGTGAAAGGCCTCTCTCAAGTTTCTAGGAACTCCAAGTTGCACAGGAAGCCCTGAGCCCTTTATTTAGCATCAGGCGGCTCAGATTTCATGTCACACAGCCCATATCGTTGACGCCACCATTCCCCTGATTGTTTTGTTCTTACCACACTTGTTTTTCAACAGAGAATCCAGGCCAGAGCCTGAACAGACTATTTCAGGAAGTACCGAAACGAAGAAATGGGTCTGAAGGTATGTTGCAGGCAGGTGTTTTTCTTTGCAGTCAGTAACCTAGGAAGCAGCATGTCATTAGCTGTATTTTTGGGTTAAAACTGTGCAGTATGATTCTGGCCTGGAACCTGATGGAAAAACAGCTAGTAAGTATAAAACAAAACATGGGTTCAAGGATGCCCAGCCCCTTCCCCCTGAGCTGCCTATACTCTACTGAGTGCAGATCAACCACAAGAAGGTGTCTCTAAGATTATTCCTTAAGCACAGACTCCATTCCAGCTACACTATCCCTGTTTTCTCAGAAGCAGGTGAAAGAATTAACAGTTACTGCTCTGAGAAAAATCAGTTTACCAAGTCAAATCAGATACTGCTGCTTCCTCAAACTTCTAACTCCAAAATATGTCAAAGTTCCCACAAGTGGACAGATTATCAATGCAGTCAGCTCCCCCACTGTCCTTGGCAGGCTGACCCCTACCACACTCCTTGGAGTTTCATCTCTAATGGAACTTCATCTCAGTAGTTTCCTTAAACAGTTTCACGTGGCGCTTCCTATTAAGGTAGTGAAAAATTAAAATACCTGGATAGCTTCCAGAAAGAACTGGGGCCAGCCCTTGAGCCCTGGTAGCTTCAGAGCATTTGCACACGTGGCTGCTTTGCAGAACATCACCATGTGACCCTAAGAATGTGTTCTTGTTCTTTAGGGATCCCTGCAGACTTCTTTCTTTATTTGTAAATTTCAAGAAGAGAATATGTGGTCATGGATCCTAAAAAAGATTATGTTTAGCCTTGTACCTCTTGACCTGGTGTACCCAGATTGATCAATCAAGGATCAGTCTCAGCCCTTTGCCTTCCTTTCCATTTTTCCTCTTTGGGAAAAATAATTGTACAGAGCCTGAATATAGTCCTGAGCCAAAGCAGTTGTTGATTATGCTTCTAAATGACTCATGAAAAACATGGCCTTTGAATCTGACCTTTTCTGTACTGCATTAAATGATTTGTCCCCCCTGGTACTAACCCAAAACAATACCGGCTTAGGTGAATGTGCAAGCCAGTCCTGCTGGCCAAGTAACATTGACTGTAAGGCAGGTTCAGCAGGAAGCCTCCTGCATGATGTTTAGGTACCTGCTATGAGAATACTGGCTTATGGGAGGCCACGCCTACCTCCTTATAACACTGGCCTCAGCTCAGGGCCATTTATCAAAATGGTATCTTCGTGTAACATTAATTTTGTTACCCAAAGTTTGGTTTGATAGCATCGCTGTGACTTTTCCCTGCAGGTAACATCACCACACGGATCCGAGCCTCAGAGACAGGTTCTGATGAAGCAATCAAGTCCATCCTGGAACAAGCCAAGAGGGAGCTCCAAGTTCAGAAAACTGGTATGGCTTATACTTCTTCAACCACTGTCTTCCAAGCTTAATTAAAAGAATTGTCATGAGCATTCTGGTCAGCAGTGGTTAAATTTTAAGCAGTAGTGAGCACATAGGTACATGCAGAGGAGAGCAGATTTGTGTCATCTGTCTTGCTATTAATAATTGCCATTTTTAATGTCATTCCCCAGCAGTAACTTAAGAATGTTACTGGGGCCTTAAAATCTCCTCGAATTAGGAGGTTGTCTTCAATTATCCTTTTAAAAATGCATTGCAGGGGGCCGGGGACATAGCTCAGTAGAATAAGTGCTTCCCTGGCAAGCGCAAGGGCCTGAGTTCAATCCCGGTTCCAGAAAAAAAAAATGCGTTGCAGGCTTTTGGGTTTTAGTTGTTATCATACTTGACCACATGCAACTAAAAAAGAATGTGCAAAAACTCTTACCAGGTACATGATGGATACATATAATGCTAATGCGAAGCAGGCAGCCTGTCTGGGTATATGTCCACCTTTGCAGCCTGCTTCTGGAACCAGGGCCCTCTAAGAGCCGCATTTTCCAGAGGACGGGTCTCTGTTTCACCTTTTCTCTGGCTGAGCTTTTATTGGGAAGAGCACCATATGGATCAGACCCTTTCTACAGGAGAGGAGTCTGAGGGTACCTCTTCCTCGTGTTTAACCTGCCCTGTGTCCATGAAGCACTGCTTTGCAGAGTACCTCCCCTATAGACCCTGCCTGACCTGCAGGGCACAGCCATGACAGCTGGGCACGGGCCACTAGCTGGCTACTCACGTGGCTGCATAATCTCCTCCTAGCACGAGGCTCGTCCAGTAAGTTGGTTCATACTCCCTCTGGAGACCTGGCTTGGGCTGGTCATTTCTACTACCTCATTCTGCCCTGAGTCTTCATATCCACCCCCTACATCTTCAAGCAGACAGGTAGGCCAGGGCCTGGTTAATCTTTGGTCTGGTCCATCAGCCATCCCCCCTTTTACAGGTAGAAAAGCTGAGGCCCAGCAGTGCCTATGATTTCCTGAAATCATAGAGCTCTAGGTTCCTGGGCCAGGGACTTCCCCTGAACCCCGCTGTCACTCCCCTTTCCCCCTGCTAGTGAGGCCCACTCATGCTGGCCACACCACAGATATAAACAGAGTGTTAGTGCCCCAGTAATGGCCACTGATCCCTAGGATGCTCTAGCCTCTTGTTCCATATGACAGAACCACAAGAATTGTGAAAGATATCACAGAATTTAAGGTCAGATTTAACATTCTCCACAAAGGAAGCCCAGGGGGCATTATCTCTGAGTGTTTCCATTCTGTTCATGTGGTCACACTCCGTGCTTAGAAATCCAGCAGGTGTGAAACAGCCCAGTAGGCCATCGGGCAGGGGACTCACTCCTGTGTGCCTGCTGCTCAGACAGAACGCACAGATGTTGCCATGATGAGGGAAAGGCTGAGATAATAGCATAGAGTGGACCTAAATGACCTATGTTGTATGGTGGAGAAAGGTAGAATGAAGTACAGTCCCAGCTCAACCTCCCCCTATGTTTGCCCCATGCAACAGAGCCAGCCCAGCCATCTTCTGCATCCAGCAGTGGGAACTCTGATGATGCCATCCGCTCTATCCTGCAGCAAGCACGCCGGGAAATGGAAGCCCAGCAGGCTGCTCTTGACCCTGCCTTAAAACCAGCCCCACTGTCCCAGCCTGACCTCGCCCTCCTGACCCCGAAGCTCCTATCTGCCTCACCTATACCTACTGTGTCCAGTTACTCTCCTCTTGCCATCTCCCTGAAGAAAACACCGTCAGCCCCCGAGGCTAATGCCTCAGCCCTGCCCAACACCCCAGCCCTCAAAAAAGAGGCCCAGGATGTGCCCAGCCTGGACCCACAGAGCACCACAGACACTGCACAAGGGGTTCTGAGGCATGTGAAGAGTGAGCTGGGCCGTGGGGGTGGTTGGAAGGATCATTGGTGGAGCCCTGCACAGCCCGAGAGGAAAAACCCCACTTCCTCTGAAGAGACAAAAGGTGAAGAGGCCACAGGCGGCAAAGAAAAGGGTAACGGTGGCAGCCAGCCCCGGGCCGAGCGCAGCCAGCACCAGGGCCTCTCGTCAGAGTATTGGAAAGAATGGCCCAACGCTGAGTCTCCATACTCCCAGAGCTCAGAGCTGAGCCTGACTGGAGCCAGCCGCAGCGAGACACCCCAGAACAGCCCTCTGCCTTCCTCTCCAATCGTGCCCATGGCAAAGCCCACCAAACCCTCAGTTCCTCCACTGACCCCCGAACAATATGAGATCTACATGTATCAGGAGGTAGACACCATCGAGCTCACCCGACAGGTTAAAGAGAAGCTGGCCAAGAATGGCATTTGTCAGAGGATCTTTGGGGAAAAGGTAAGAGTTTTTGTTCAGGACTTGCATTAGCATCTCTTCTCGTAGTTGAGGACTAGTATCCCTCCTAGGAGACTTGACCAGCACCTAATTGACCCAAATGCATTATGTGTCATTGCTTCCCACCTGCGTAGAGGCTACCAGCTCCCTGGATCCACATGCTGAGCCCCAATGGCAAACCAGGTTCTGGGCATGGCTTTTCTCTTCATGCCCTCCTTTGGATCTCAGCTACACTGGGAGATGCTTCATAAAACAACCACCTGAGATAAAGAACCAAGGCTCAAGGAAGTTAACTGCTTGTCCTAGACTTGCAGGTGACTCTGTTCAGCCTCTGCTGCCAAGTAAAGCCAAGAGGCACCCCCAAGGCTGTTTTGGGCATAAAAGGTCTGATCTGCTGTTATAGAGACAACCAGGCTGCAGAGAACCAAAGTGGGCTTAATAGAAAAGCTACCTCAAACCCAACCATTCCTTCCCAGTACTACTCAGAAAATACTTGGATATTTTCCAGCCAGGGAGGCAAAGCAACAGCCCAGAACACACACCTGGTGAGATCTGCCATTACCATGTCATCCTTCCCAAGATCTTGAAAGTGTCATTGTTGGATGAGCTTCCAGATCTTTCTGTCCTTGGCACTTCCTTGATGACAGATTCTGGATAATGGGGATTGGCCATGCCTGTAAAATCTAAAATAAATGTAACGCCCTAGTATCGTTTTAGATTGGTTAATGAATTGCTGAACATAATGAGAAGCGCACCACTCCCCTGGGAGGCAGCATTCCCAGAGGGCACATGGTTGGATCCACAGTGGCCCCAGGGACCCTTATGGCACCCTCCACCCCTCTTTCCTGCCCCGCTTTTGGCTCAGTACTTACCATATACCGAGCTATCAACCCGAGTGTGAACCCTCTGTCTTGATTTTGCAAAAGATGATAGGAGGTGCTATAAGCAAGGGTGGGAATTCAAAGTCCCTTGAGATTTCTAGTTCAGCATTGTAAAAATATCACTTGAGAACATTTAAATAGACGTTTGTGCTCATGCCTTAAATTTAGCAGAGACTTAATAGCATTGCACTTGTTTGGCCCATGAGTGTAGTTTATTCTGGAACTTGAGAACGTCTTGAAAGAGTGATAGGATGAAGCCCCTAAATATCTCTGGGCTACATCTGTGTCCTGGGTGGAGTGTGTGTGCCTATACATATGTATGGCCATATGTGAGCATCAGAAGCCTGGGGAATGGGGGGTGGGGGTGTAACTTGTCCATCATCTCCAGCTGAATATTACTCTCTGACTGGCTCCGGGTCCCTTCCAGCTCACCTCTGGATTGGGTGTGATCAGAGAGAGGAGACCTTTCTAAAGTCATGGCTTATCAGCAAAGCAATCCAGCTTCCTATGCCCCTCCGAGATCCCTGACTCTGGCATCTTGAGGGGTTCAGGGCCCAGCACCCCAACCTTTCCTAGTATCCCTAGGCAAAGAGCAAGATGCTTCCCATTGCTTCCTCCTCAGCTGTTAGGATGACAACCCACAGTTTTGACAGGATCCAGATCCTGGGAAGGAGCCCCACCTCTCAGCTGGAAGCTGAGACTATAACGATGGCTCGCCCAGGACCCCACCCAATTCCAAGCCATCAGTAATCTTTAAAACTTATTCCTGCTCAAGCTATCATAGTCCCCCAAGATGCGGTTTCCCAGGCTCCCTATGTACCCTCATCCCTTCCCTACCCCGCACAGCTATGTGTACATCACTAAGTTACCTTGTGACATCATGCTAATACATGGGTACTAACTGTTTCTCTGGGTACCACTTTAGGTGCTGGGCCTATCCCAAGGCAGTGTCAGTGACATGCTATCCCGGCCAAAACCATGGAGCAAGCTAACCCAGAAAGGCCGAGAGCCCTTCATCCGGATGCAGCTTTGGCTAAACGGCGAGCTGGGCCAGGGAGTGCTGCCTGTGCAGGGACACCCACAAGGACCAGGTGAGGCCACCTATAAACTCCCCCAGCTTCTTTAGAGTGGGAAGAGGAATCAGGGGGCTTCCCTCCTCTAGCTGTTAACCCCCCCCCCAGGAAACTGAGAATTGTCTCCTTCCACAACCTGTCACCATGGGAGTGACTTTAGTTTTTAAGAACGAGAAGATTATACCTGGCTAATTTTATAAGCAGCAGAAAATGAGTTACCAATTAAGAAAATGCTGTTTATACGTAAATATAGGTAAAAGTCAAGTAGCTAAATTAGGAAATCAGGAAGGAAAGTCAAGTAAAAGACAAAAGTGAAAGTGTCATAGGCTATGGCTTCTACCTGCTCTTAGTCATTGCCTACCCATGAGTAGCAGGAAACCGCCTCCCTCTTCACTTCCCTCCAGTCTTTGTGGCTCTCCATTGTCCTTCCTGATCCTTATACCTCATGTAGTTAGAAACTCCTGATCTGCTTCCTCATGTAACTGTGTCTTTCTCTTCTCTAGTCCTCCATTCAGTGACATCACTGCAGGACCCCCTACAGCAGGGCTGTGTGAGCTCAGGTAAGTAGCCCACTTCTGTTGGTTGTATGAATATCTCACTGCTTTTCTTGGTCCACTTCCTTGGGTCTGGAACAGGAGACTGAGGAACCCTTTGGTCTGGATCTTGTGAGCTGAAAGTAAGCTAAGATGTCCCTAACCTTTGTCACCATCCCTACCGTGTTGCATTTTGAGAGTGTCATATAAATGGAATCATGCAAAACATGACCTTCAGAGATTGGCTTTTTTCTCATGGGATAATGTCCTTGAGGTTCATTCAACTCACTGCATGTAGCAAGTTCCTTTGCTTGACTGTGTAGCATTGCATGGTAGAGAAGTACCGCTATCCATACTGTTTTCATTGAGAGGCATTATGGCTATTTCTGGATCTTGGCAATTGCAAATGGTTTCTATAAATAGTGAAAAGATGAGCTGGGGGGACAGCACAACAGTTTAAGGACCTGCCTGGTAAGCACAAGCTCCCAAGTCTGATCCCTGGTACTGCATCCTGTACCATCCCCAGAACCCAGGGCGCACCTTGCCAGCCCTGAAACCAGGCATGGTGGTGCACACTTGTAATCCCGGCACTGGGAAGCCTGAGACAGGAGGATCACTACAAATCCAAACTGCATAGTTAGACCCTGTACCAAATAAATAATTTTTTAAAAAATAGTGAAAAGAAAGAAGGGATACAGTATGCTGATGGCAAACTGGATCCCTCACGGACTTTCCTTCTGGTGGTAAACAAGAAAATCAGTAGCTGAGTAGGGAGATTGCTATGTTATTCATGCACTCATTACATGCCATCATTGATATTTTGGCTTCTGGATACCGAGTCCTGACTTTGGGGCTGAGGACTGAATTAAGGTTGGATTTTTTTGCTCAGGGGCTTCTGTTTTCATGGACTACAGATGAGGCTTAGTAGGATTGTAGGGGATGTTTCATTCATTTGGAAGGCCTCCTTTGAATGCATGAGAGGATGGGAGAGGAAGAAGGATGAGCAGTAGAGGAAAAAAAACCTACAAATACTCCCAGATGATTTCATGGAGAGCCAGTAGGGCCATGGGCAGGAGCCTAGGTTGAAGTGGAACCTGGGCACAGGTGGGAGAGGCCAGTGGTGATGAGACCAAAAATCTTGGCCAATACCTGTTGGTCCCAGAGAACCCAGGACCTCAGAGTTCTCCCATCTGGCCTATTATCTCTTCCCAGGACTCCTGGCCACACTGGTCACAGCAACTGCTCTGAGTGTCCCCCAACCTACCCTTCATGTCCCTCTGCCTGCTCTCACTGCTCTCAGCCCACAGTCTTAATGGAGCTTTTCTGTCATAGCTTTCTGGAACAGCCGGCATCATGAGCCTTCTTTTTTCCTTTCTTTATTTTTCTAAACATGTTGATTAGTCTCCATATCCCATTGATTCATTGAAAACACAAACAAAGCTAAGTAAGGAGTGTGAAGCCCGCCAGCTTGCTAGAAGGTTTACAAGGGGACACATGTGCGAGAGGGAACAGCTGGTCGGCTGTGGCAGTGGCGGCGGCTGCTGCTGTTCCAAGATACTAAACACACACAGATGCAGCCAGAGCACAGTGGAAGCACCTAATTGAGGTTTTCGTGGATTTTGGATATTCTGATTTAGTTTTGTCTAAAACAAGGCCATAACCCACCTGCGCCTACAAAGCCAAGTTCAGGGCCCAGCTACCTGAAGGCTAAGTGTGTGCCTGCCTCATCTTTGGGTCAGCCAATATAACCAGCAAGCTCAGAGAGCCCTGCAGCACCAGCTCACCCTCCAGAAGGGCAATAAGCCACTTGGTTGGTTGTACCATTTTGTGGATATTTTTATGAAAAACTAGCCTTTCCTCCTGCTCTCACAGGAAGTTGGGCCCCCTCATACTACTGAGGGCATTTATTGCCCCATCAGAGGCAAGATTGAGTTTGGCAAGACAAATCTGACAAAAGTTTTAAAAACTCTTGGTCCCAAGTAAAACACCGTCTCCCTCAGTTCCAAGGTTTTTTCAATCTATACCAAAGCCCTCTTCACAATCTGACACAGCCTCAAAGAATGGCTTTGTTTTATAGCAGATTACTACCACCATGCTAGAATGTTCATACAACAGTCACATTTCCCACCTAGGGAAAACACACTAGGAAGAATGCAAATTATATTTGTATGGCAAGGGGTGTATCTCAGCAGTAGAGCATGTGCTTCACAAATGATATTTATAGAACACTCTATTAACTCATTTAAAACTCTGGGGTCACCTGTAGATTGCAAAGAAAGGGAAGGAGACAGGAATCCTTGGCAGAAAACAGATCATAGGTTCTGTGAAGAGGCAGCATATGGGATATCCCCATGTCATCCCAAGAGGGAAGCCCAACAGGAAACCCCAAGCCCCAATACACATTGCCTATCAGCAATATGGAGACCCTAGGAGAGCAGGAATTATGGGAGCTACAGGGGAAAATGGGGAAACATTTTGTATGTTGTGGAAGACTGTATTTGTCTGTCTGTCTGTCTGTCTATCTATCTATCTATCTATCTATCTATCTATCTATCTAT
>NDGN011156215.1:0-17463 GCA_002564285.1 Tympanoctomys barrerae | reverse complement strand
TGAAAAAAAAAAAAAAACTATTTGGGTTTTTTGTTTTGTTTTAAAATGCTATCAAATATCTAAATGAAAATAATGATTATTAGTCATCCTTTAAAACATGTATTACATAAAAAAGCTGTCAGTACATCTTGCAACTCAAACTATCACACAAATGCTTTGCCTCAACTTTTGCACTTTAAGAAGATGTTCTTTTGAACACATGCTATTCTGTCACACAGTATATTGAACAGCAAAGTATTTAAGAGTTGAAAATCAATAGAATTAAGAATTTAACTACTGCATCAAGGAACTTTCTAGATGAAACTGGAAAATTTTCAAGCGTGTGACAGTGAGGGATACAATGACTACTAGTAGAATTTGATGTCACAGTCTGATTTGTGATAAGGTGCTAGCCATTCTTCAACAGTGAGCTGAACCAGGCTTGTACAAGTTCCCAAAAGCCAACCAAGTCTCAGAAATTCTGAAAGCTGGGTGATAATCACATTGGTAGTTTGAAATTGGACATGATGAATCTACTTACACCACTGAAATGAGCAAATGTGTCAAATCACAGCCTTTCCTCTATCCCTTTTCCAAAGAGCTGCTTGGTAAATGTTTTCTGGCACATCCGTAGCTGTACCATCTGTTACATTTGCATTAGTACAATCTCAAACACATTATGTTGAGAGAGAATGAAACCAGGTCTTCAAATCATACTTTGAGAACTACTAGCTCTCTGCAAACACTGATTTATCTTTAAAAGGAAAGTGAAACAACCAGGGCACTGTATCAGAGCCTAGGCTTTTCTGAATGTTGGTCCTTGAGCTTTGATATACCAGAGTAGCTTCGAAAGGCTGTCCAATTGATGTCCTCTACAAGATAGTAGAAAGAGAAGACAGAAATAGATGAGAAGCAATCTTGGTTTAAAAAAGGAAGAGAGGACAGAGGGAGGGATTTAGAATGGGAGGGAAACAGAGAGGGAGAGAAAGGGAGAGGGAAGAGGAAAAGAGGAAAGAGAAGAGAGGGAGAATTCTCTTAAATCATAGCCTCAGAGCCCAAACCATGGCAAACTCCCACCTGCATCATCTAAGGTAGAAAGCAAGTAAGTCAAAGGTTAGTATTGAGCAGAATCATGTTGAACAAGACCACTTTTCAACATGCAATGTCTATGTTCAAATTGAACCAATGTCTATATTGTTTTAGAGTCCTGCATTAGAAAATAGCAAACTATTTTTCATGTTGTGTGTAACAATGGTTGCAGGCCAAGTTACTGAAATCTCAGATGTGTGCAGAAGAGCCCCTCTATGTAGTGGCCTTATGGAAATGACAGAACATTCCTGTTTAATGAGACTATATTCAAAAGTAAATTGCTACAGTTTGCAAATTTCCAAAGTCTGTTACATATAGCTATATATTTACCAGAATCACAAAAATAAGAGAAAAAGAAAATCACTTACTGTGACAAGACAATACGTTCATTGAATGCAAGCAACATAACAGACTTTCATATTTTCATTTGATCCTCACAACCAGTGCAGTTTACAATCAGATTCCCAGGGGTTAATCTACATGGCCAATGTTATCTAAGTGGAGAATGCAGGATTCAAGCAGTCTTAACCTGGAGTCTGTATGCTCTAACTCAATGTAACAGAGGCTTCTTATATTACATGATTCAGAGAGCAATACAGAGGAATGTAAGAGACCCTTTGATATTCAGATCAATAAACTCAAACAAACCTGGCAAAACTATGCTAGTTCCGGCACATAACAAAGAGTCTGTGCTGGGCAACAACATCACCAAATTGTGTAGCCATGTCTGAAATCTGCCACAGTGAACTGTTACATTTATTAAAAGTAATAAAAGTCTCCATTGCTACAAAAAATCATTTTACATTTTTGATTTTTTTAAAAACATACTTCTGCTACAAGCAAGCACAGGAGCCTGGGTTCGATTCCCAGGATTTCCAGGCCTGCTGTGACAGCCCTGCCTCCGGGACGTGCTGAGACAGCAACTGAGACTGGGTGTGGTGGCACGTGCCTGTAATCCCAGCTCTTGGGAAACTGCAAATAGGTGGATCACTGTGAGTCCGATCTAGTACTGAGACCCTGAACATCCTGTAGACCCTTCCCTAAAAATACAAATAAATACATACATACATACATACATACTTCTGAGAGATAAATAATCTAGTTTACATTAAAATATTAAAGAAAGGAAAAGTTCTTGAGCCACTCTTCCTAGCAAAATGAGGAATAATGAATCTGCTCATTTATGGTAATTGTTCCTTCCTCAAACACTAATCTCTCTGCTTTCAATTACAACTGACCAAGCAAAGCCCTATAGACTGTTTACAGCCTTCTAACAGCTGCCTCTGTTTGGCACGTGTTAACCAACATTGACCCAATCAAGTATTGGATCAGTACTGAAGGAGTGACCCCATCTTTGGAACTCTGACCCAAACATATGCACTCAATTAAAAAAAAAAAAACCTATCAGTAATCACTTCTCACATAGATATAATCAGAAAAAATAAGACAATTCTGCCCTCTGGGCCAAAAAATAATATTATTCTCTCAAAATACTCTTTAATCACAAACAATCTGGAGATCTACTTATCTATCTAGTAATATTTTTAACATTAGTCCTCAGGAAAAGTGAGTTCAAAACTAAAAATTTAAAGGCACCAATCCATTTCCTTTTACCTTTTTTCTATGAACAAATTTTTAAAATTCCATAGTAACAAGACACCGTTCCATGCATTTACACATTTTTCTCCTATAGATATCTCCAGAAAGTATATTATTTGTAGTCATGCTCATCTGACATTTTCCATTTTACTCAAAAGATTTTATGGTTTGGTATTACAGCAATATACAAATTTGACAGCTTGCAATAGGATCTGGTCCCGGTAGCAAATCATTTTGACAGGTAAGTACTATACAGCCACTAATGTACTCTTCTTTCTTACACTACACATATCTAAAAACCTTATGAAGTTGGAGACATGTATGTTGAAATCCCAAAGAATATTATCTTAAAGTATTACAAAACTATACTGGGCTTATCAAATAATAGGATAACAAATACCACAATTACATCATCTATAGGGTTTCTTTTTCCTCTATGCTTAAATAATAAATGTGTTCATTATTGTCAATATTCACTGTTTTCTTACAATTTGTCTTTTAAAATAATTTAACATGCAAATAAATCCATTTACAAGTTGATGTACAACATAAAGACTATACAATACTATCTGCTCTTTTAACACAGTGAAAAATAATGTTCATTTCAATATGTACATTTTAATATCTTAGAATATATGCCTTTACATTTCTCAAAATGCAATAACAGGGCCTGTCATATACAACATGAATTTCTTTATAAAGCTGCTCAAAACACTGCTGAAACATTAACAGAACTCTCAGCGATCCTGTGAGTACAAGGGGCAGACTCCATGTCTTTTCCTTTCTCCCTTACTGTAATTCTATTTTTAGTATTCAAAACATCTGATAACATGAGCTCAAAAGAGAACACATGCTTCCTTTTAGAAACAGAAGCCTGATTATATTTTTCCCTCTTGATTCAACTCTTCAGATGGAATACCACAAGTTAAACCACTCTATTTTCAGAATTGATGTTCCTTTCAAAAGTATAATCTTTGGCTTTCAGGTCCACTATTACTTGCCTTCAGGTACAAATTCCCAAGTGTATAGAGCCTTCTAAACAGAATATTATGCTCTAGCCAGATTCTGGCTGGCTCATTGTTCAGTCATCAGGGCAGTGCAAATGCCTTTTCAAAATAACGCTCTTCACTCAGAGAACTATTATGCCTGGTTTGATTCCATCATGAAATATAAAGTCAAGGTTATTCAGTGCCCAGGGTCAAGTTCAGTTACTCTAAACTTCATTTCTATTTGATTGTAGAGCTAGGATTTCCAACATGCAGTTCCAGGAATGTGTCGAGAGAGGGAAATCAAAGGCCGCACAGCTGCGAGGAAGTCTGCACTGATCAATGAGCAATGTATGCTCTTCACACAATGAAACAATCAAAACATGGATCACCTATACTGATGCACACAATGAACATTTAAGTATTCTTATAGCCACCTTATTTGAAAACTTGGTCTTCAAATAGGATGAATATAAAAACTAATGGCTGCATTAATTTAGAGTTCTCCATAACTTTCCAAGAACTTTCACAACCCCAAACCTACTTTTGCTGTTTTACAAAAATTCCATATATACTTAATAAATTTAATCTGCATCAATATATACAAAAAAAAGGAAGAACAAAACACACAAACCCCACATTTGTAGCATGTATGCAATAAATACCAGAAACTCGTGCTTACTTTACTCCCTTTGGTGGTATTTTTGGTGTCCTTCCATTAAATCTTATAGTTAAATCTAAATATTTTAATGATAATCTGCTGCTGACTATACCTGCCATCTTTTGGTGTGAACATACTATGAAAATGTCAATTATACTCTCTGAAGTAGCCATTTGTCCTCTCAATTATTTCTGATTACTTGTTATAGGTACTTTTTTAAATTACAAAAACAAGTCATACTAACTTAGGTATATTTTATGCCATTCCATTTTTTCCCTGTGTTTTCATAAATTCTGTTGCTAACCAGAGTTCAGTTATGAGTGTGGGTAAACAATCACACTTGCAGAGGAAAAAAGGATGGAAGGAAGAAAAGGAAAAGAAATTCTGCCTACATTCTAAGATTCACACCAGGCCTCAGGGAAGGAATAAGCAAGAAAGAACTCCAAGAATAACTTCTCCCACATAGAAAGCTAATTCAGAAGAAAATTAATTCCAAGTAAATGAGTAGATTTTCTTTTGCACTAAACAATGAATTATTAAAGCACTTAAAATTAGCCATAGAAGTGAAAAAAAAAAAAAAAAAGAACTTCTTAAAAAGAAATCTAGTATTTATTTAATTAAGAGGTCACGCCAATGACATCAGCAGGAAGGGTGGACAGACAGCACCCAAGGACTTTCAGAAAGCAGACACCATTTCAACACTCTGCACTGAAAAATCCTAGGCCACTTGCTATCTCTTCTTTCCCTAAGAGTGAAAATCTGCTCATTAAGTATATAAATTGAAATCTCATATAATTCTCTCTGCATAATTTTACAGGAGGTTTTTTTCAAAAGCCAGACTTCTAGTCTCTGAACAAATAAAATGCTACTAATAATATTAACAAAATACTTCTACATAAATCTCAGTATTCCACATTTTGGAAAGACTGCTAATAATATTTTAAAATCAACAGCTTTAATTACTCAAAATATTTTAAACTCATGTTTTCCCATCAGTCATTCTTAAAGTCTCTTGCAGTTACCAGTTCTGACTAGTGTTGCACATAACTTACACCAAAAATCACTCACATTTCCCAAGGGAACGTAGGACTAAATGTGGCTAAATGAACAACTGGCTAACTACTGCCATTTGTAATCCATACTTCGAAGGCATCACAAAAAATATTCTCTATTCCCATACTGCAACCCAGTGTGAAACACACCCACATCCAAAGCCTCCACTCACGCACACCACTGCATACATGCATGAGGCCTGATGAGGCCCTGGAAAAAGGAAGTGGTACAAGAGTTGAGAAACTGGTATGGCAGCACCGCCTAGTGGGCACTGCAGAGAGACACAGCGGCGCCCTGGCTACTGCTTCAGGGGATGGGTGTCTGTTCACGTGAGTCTTCAATCCCACAGATGAGCAAATGTTTCCAAATCAGAACTCTTAGCCAATGGTGCAAGGTGGCCCGGGGCAGTTGAGAGTATCTCTGAAGTACTGCCATCCTCCACAATGCAATCATAAACCTCAGTGCCTTGCTTTAGAGCTGCATGCAGAGGTATGTGTGAATTCACTTCAATTACATTTAAAGGAGAAACTGAAAAAAGGCCCAAACCATTTATTATCACTTGGTCAAACCATTCCAATCATAACTGCTTTAAATTAGAAGTAGAAAAAAATCAATTATTCTTTTTCCTTGTATTTATTCCATAAATGTCTGCTCAATGGATAACTATATGCATATATGCACATCACAGAGTTTAATCTTGGTTGAAATTTCATTAGTAACCAATTCAGTATTTAGTTTTTCTAGGAACAGGTAATAATACAATACTAAATCATATTATATAATCTTTATATACTATCTAATATGCACACATTGCCAAATGTTACTTTACTGACAAGAAATTGATACATTTTGTCAAAAAAATTATCTAGGATTATTTTATGAAAGTGTTTTAACAATTTCTGTTGTCACCAAATATAGGCTATCAACTAAGCTATTCTGCTGGCAAGCTAAACGGCCTGAGTTCAATCCCCGGTTCCGCCAAAAAACAAAACAAAACTAAGCTATTCTGTATCTAAAAATGATGAAAATAAAAAAAATTGACATTTTATGTGTATATCTGTCCTGTAGACTGGTGAATTCTCAAATGAGTTATTTTGCATCCTAGAGGATATATAGCAATGTCTGTTTGGTCAGAAACACTGGAATCCTATGATACACGTATGACCAGTCCTCACCACAAAGAATTACACTATCTAAAATGTCAGTAATTTTTCACTGTTGGTGGGAGTGTAAACTAGTGCACCACTGTGGAAATCAATGTGGAGAATCTTCAAAAACTAGGAACAGAGGTTCTATTCAACACAATCATTCCCCTTCTGAATATCTTCCACAAAGAAAAAGTATCTTACCACAGTAGTATATGCACACCCATGGTTATATCAGCACAGTTTGTAATAGCCAAATCTTGAAAACCAATAAATGAATAAAGAAGATGTGATTTTTTTTTTTTTTAGATAAATAGAATACTACTCTCCATAAAGAAGGATAAGCTTGAAACATTTCTAGGTAAATAGATGCACCTTGAGACCATACTCTTAAATGAAATAAATCAGACACACATGTGCCAATGTCGCATTATTTCTCTGGTGTGAGAAACTGAAAGTGTAAAGAAGAACCAAAATGTTTAATAGGTATTGTGAAATAGGAAGAAAATGTTCAAAAGGGGAGAGGAACAAAGGAAGGAGAAGGGGAAATGTAAGAAAGGAAACATTTAAAAATGAGAAAAGAAGGGAAAATGAGAACAAAGCTTTTGTAAGAGGGGAGGGAGGACCGGCTGGGGGAAGGTAGCGAAATGGGGAAAAAAATCAAGTTATATCCTGTACCAATACAAATTCTCTGATGAATGTGATCATTATATATACCTAAAATGTACCAATAAAATCTGATGGGAAATTCAAAAAACAAATGTTGGTAATGCTAAGGTTAAGCCTTTCTAAATTAAATTAAAAGATAATAGAGGATATGAAAAATGTGTTATTTGAAAATGTACATCCCATTTGTCAATACAGGTGTTCACTGTTAAAATAAACTTAGTCTGATATCTAAATAGTTCTTGCTATGTTCCCATCTGTAGGAATGGGAAGGTGGAGGCCAGAAAAGGGATCCTTGAGGGTCCAGCAAAATACTGAAAATGGCACATGAGGACATAAGTATGTTCATTAAATAGACATAGGAAAACAATTTGTCCGGACTTCCGTAGGCCTGGATGGAACAGCCCTATGAAAGTGCTGCTCCTCTCATTTACTGGTCATGGCTTTGTTAGATTACCATTTAAAATCCAAAAGAATGCTACTGTCAGGAACTGGCCTGACACACAAAAGAGCATCTCTGGGCAAGTACATTCCACCACTCAAAAAAATGGTAACTTCATAAATTTTATTATTTACAGTCTTTCTCAGTCTGATCATCATGAGACACTGGTAAACACTGTCACCAAGACAGTGGCTCTTTCTTGAGCATTGTTAAAAGGCTTCTGGCCACTGTCTCCTGCAGATTACTACAGCATTGTAGTATCATTTGAGTTTTCTTTTCTCACATGAACATTTGGATACGCTATTCCAGTAACCTCACCATGAACAAAAAATTACATAAAACACAGAACAATGTCTATAGTTCGGTATTTTCACCTAACTATTGCATTATACACATCAAAGACACCTCCACATGTTTGTGAGCATTGTTTCATCTTTGAATGATCTTAAATTTAGTGAGAACATACTCTTCATTTAAGGATGGAAACACTGAACAAAAATACATGATCTGCATAATCGGGATAAACAACACTATAAAGAAAACCACAAGCATCACCATTTCAAACCCAATTACCAGCTGTCAAGACGCAGGCTGTAAATGAGATTGCAGTAACAAGGCCATGCTTTCTTATTGCTCTTGCACAGCCCTTTTAGGACTCCTGTGAGTAATGTTAAATCACCACAAAAGCCAGGACACAAGCACTGAGTGCATCCTCAAGCATGGGGCCACTCATCCTGACAGGCACTCTGTCAGTAGACAGGGAAAGGTGATGCTAAAATGTAGCATTTGAATGTTCACAAATAAATGTTATTTCATAATCAGAAAAGCATTTGTATTTGTTGCACAAAACATTAAATTCTCTAGTATGCTAATTCATTCACCTTGAAAATACCCTTTATTACCGTCCTAATGCTTATAAATGCTTTGTCTGTTTAGGAGTTTTTTTTAAAGGCCATGTAAAGTGGACCATTCATTCTCATTTTAGTTTACAAAACTTAAACCATCAACATACTGATCCACCACTTGTATTAGACACTAGCAATCCCCAGTTCTATGAAAAGGTCACATAATGTTTTTTGCAAAGTAAAATTCTTGATAGAAGGAAAAAAAAATAGACTAAATTCTTAGGAAAAGGACCCAAAGACAATATATCCTGCTCACCTTGAGTAAGAGTTGCACAAAAATAACCAAGTCAAGAAGAAGAGAGAATTTCCACGTTAGTGCATGTAATGTTTTACAATGAAAATACCTTAGGTTAAAACTACCAGAGACTGAAGCAATCCTAGAGTATTTAGTCTACCTGAAAGGCATGCTGCATGCTAAGGCCATGCAGTATAACTTCACAGGAAACTCTCAATAAATACACAACATAAGGCAAAACCAATGATCTGTTTGCTCACAAGTGAACAGAACTAAAGTTATCTCAGGGCCAAGGATATCAAAGAATTATGTTTTCAAAAAAAAAAAAAAAATGACGCTCTTAACAAGAGAAACCAGTGGGAGATCTTTTAATGAAAGTTCCTGAATAGGTCAGAAGAAATAGACCAGAGAGGTCAGCATACTGACTTTCACCTACTCATAATAAAATCCCTTCATAATAACAAAAGCTTTTGCATTTCTCTGCATCCTTCTAGCTAAAAACATGATGAAACTAGGTTAGATACATTTTGCCAAGTCAAAACTAACCAAAGAGAGACAAAGAGAGAGAAACACACAGGAATTTAAACAGAGCTGGACAATTCAGTCTGTTATTACACATCTAAGCAGATAACCCAGAATGTGAATATTTACATTAATCCAAAAAATGGCTTAAACCATTCCCCTCATCTCAAACAGAATTTGAGAATGGCTATATGCAAACTTATAACTTAATAAAAAAAAGAACTTATAAGGATAAATAAATTTATGCTAAAAGAAAATAAGGGTGGAATAAAATAAAATAATGAGAAAAGCTAAAAGAAAGTAAGGGTGGAATAAAGTAAAGCTCACCTGAGGAATGTGAGCATTAAAAAAAAATTTACAATACAAAATTAACACTAACTTAGGAGATAAAAGTTTTCCACTCACCAATTTCAACCTCTGTAAAGGTATTCTGCCTACATCTATTTGTGTTCTTTCTGGGACATTAGTGAACCGAACTTCCGGGACTGCAACAGCGCACATGACATGGGCCCACCTACAAGAAGGGAGACATGAGACATAAGCAAAGGCTCGCTAAACTTACATTCCTTCACACTTCACCCTGCAGACAGCCATCTCACAGAGGAGAGACAGGCAAAGAAAGAGGCCAAAAGCCTAAATCTATACAACAGATTTTCAATTTTAAACCACCTGAATGACAGAGTGCCACACCTACCCAGCTCCATGACAAAAAAACCTGGTAAAGATGAGGTATGCAACCCTGTTAACATGTACACATCTACCTTCATTTGATTTGCAAAACACTAAAATGCAGAGTTCCTGTTTCATTTGATGATAAAGTATGTGTGGGTTTACTGTACTTTAATTAGCATGCAGCAAAGGACTGATCAAAACTGCATACTGCAGGTAAGCTTTTCAATATAATACACATATGTCATGTAGAAAACTAGTTCAAGCAGTGAAATTTTTGTGTAAGAATATCAAGTCTTTATTTCTCACTGCAATCCTAGTATAAATCAAAGGAACAAAGATATAAGGAAAAATAATATTTAGTTTGTTCTCCAGTCTCTTATGTAAAATCTTACCTCTTTTCACATTTTGTGATAGTCTAGAAAATTGTTTCACAAATGTTACACCCCCAAATAAACACAAGATGTGTAAGGTCTGAAGGGGTCTTGTGAAAATTAGCACATCTGTCAATCTACTTTAAGCCAAAGCACACATATTTGTTTCATTTAAGTAAAATCAGGAGACTGGTGAGATAGCTCAGTGGTCTAAAGCACCTGCTTAGGCAAGCACACAGGGACCAGGGTTCAATCCCCAGTACCACACGCTGAGCTAGCCCTGCCCTCAGAGAAGGCTAAACTGGCCAATAAAATAATAAAATAAATAAACAAACAAACAACATCAGATTCCATATTATCTTTTAAGAAAGCAAAGAAAGGACAACCGTCAACTCCCTCCTAACCACTCCCTGTGGTTCTTCTATGCTGAAACAAGCACGCTATAGGAAACACTAATTTTTCCATTTTAGTCCAACTATAGGAAAAGATCTTCCAATCACATGAGTCTTTACCACACCCACCTGAACTGTCTCACAGTCTAAACAGCCTGTATAACATTCCAGAACCAGTGAAGGTGTTTTTAGTGTAGTGTATAGTACCAGTTATATCAGCTAGCATACGAAAGATGATCTAAAAGTAAGTAAAGTTATAGTTCACGTAGACTAAATTTTATTAATACAGGAATGATAGGTGCCTTAATTTTACCTTCTAAACAATTAGAAGCATGTGTACATGCACCTAAAAATACTAACCCTGTCATGACATTACACCAGGAATCCCAACACCAGTGCCTGAGGGACCAGGTAGGATGTGACCAAGTTTTCCCACATAGGGCCAGCCAAATAGCTCAGTGGAATAAGGTGCCTGCAAGCAGGCTCAGGGGCCAGGGTTCCATCCCCAGGCCTGTCAGGCCAGCCTTGCCCCCAGGGTGTACTGAGACAACAATTGAGATTGGGTGTGGTGGCATGTACCTGTAATCCCAGCTCTTGGGAGGATTACTGAGTAAACAGGGAGATTACTGAGTCCAATCTAGTAGTGAGCCCTGAATACCCTGTAGACCCTTCCCTAAAATAAAAAAAATTAAAAAATTAAAAAATCTCCACAAACAAGGAAATTGTGGTGACCTAGGACCTGCCCCACTGAAGCTAAATTCTCATGGCAATCTGTTATCCCCTACAGAGATACAAAGCCTATCTCAAGTTAAAATAAAAAGCATGACTTTTATGCAAAAAATCTCAATTTTTTATTAGATGAAACATTCAAAGTGGTACATGGATCAAGCAAAACTATCCTAGAGCTACATTTAACCTTCAAGTGCCAACTTGCAACTTTTACCTAACCCATTTCTATGTGTCTTTATAATATGCTTTGGCCCCATGTCAATAGTAAAACATGCTCATAAAAATAAAATTCATGCAAAATTGCCATAAAAAGCAGATTACCTTTTTTAATATTCATTGTGGTTCTTTTTCAAGACTTTATATTCTCCAACTGCCCCCTTTAAATGTTACTATCAGTATTTCTTTTGTTTTCTAATTTAGTGTGCATCATTCTTTCTAATTTACTGGTATTAATAGTAAAAGGCTTTGTTAACATCATGACTATAATTTGTTAGGAGATAACCATTTCACCATTTTCAGGTATATTCTGCTTTTGTAGGATAAACAAGATTCACCACAGTGAACATTAGGATTCTAATGGCATCTGCACGATACAGGCCTCAATTCATGTTAAAACATTTATTAGTAAATAAATTTTTTTCATGGTATCAAATACACAAAGCAGAAGTGAGCCATAAAATATCCTAGCCCAGCAGAAGTAAGAATGCTCTCAGAGCTGGTCCATAAACCCTCAGATCTGAACAATGAAACATTTGTACATCAAGAGGTAAAACAAATTGGTATGTAGAGATTCTAGAAAGAAAAAAGAATGGTAAGACTCAATATAAGCACTACTTACTTATTGTTCTTAGTTTGCTTAAGAGCACCCCCTCTCAGATTGCAGAGACAGCATTCCTAGGGAGAAAACACCACAAATTATCAGAGTCACAGAAAGAAAGTCACCACTTATCAAAACCATTCTAGAGACTGACTTTGTGTTTTAAAATTAAGATCCTCACAAATTATAGATTCAAACTGGCAGAAGGTGCCTTGTACATATTCATTTGAATCCATTATAAACCCAGCTCAAGCAAACAGTAATTTCTATATCCACACTACAGTACCCGTATGGGAGGCCTTTACAGTTAACAGTTGATGAAACATACCAAGAAAACAAAATGTCACTATTCAATGATGGAAAATGAAAAATTCAGTAATTTATAAAATGTTCTTGATTTTAAGTGTTTCTATTAGCCTAACACATTTTCTGCACAGGAAAATAGAGAACAAAAATGAAAAAAGAACTTGAAGTCAAGGCTTTTTACTGTTCAAATGAAGTGTCTTGGCAGCAAGCAGAGCAGAGGTGGACTGTGGGGATCTGGACTACAAAGAGACCTAATGTCTCCTCAATGAAATCACAGGGAGAAGCCCAATGGGATGTCATGGCGCAGACCTAAAATGTCCCCTCCAGATCTCAGTGTTTGGTAAGTGGCTGGAGGCATCCTATGCATCCACTGACCAGTTCACGGATGCACTGTGAGGGAGAGACCAGCCGAGCCTGAAGGGTGCCCTTGCTCCTGTTCCTCTCCATGCCCTCTGCTTCCAGGTTGCCCTGACGTAAGGAGCTTTCCTTCCCTCTGCCCTTTCAGCAGACCCTTTCTACCTTGGAGTCAACAGAATCCTCAAAACCTATGAGCCAAAATAAACCTCTCCTTCCAACTGTGACTGTCAGACCTCTGTGACAAGAAAGTCACTAATACATGGAACACGTTAGGGAAGTTAAATACAGCAAGGGAATGTGGAAACTGCTTAAAAATACTGCTTAAGATTAGTAAAGTGTGTACTCATGTCAGATGCCCATTTTTTGACTGAATCTTTGAATTGGGAGACCTGATTTTTTTTTTTATAATTCTTTGTATGTCCTAGAGAGAAGTCCTTTGTCTGAGGAACAGTTGGCTAAAATTTTTCCCTAATTAATGGGTTTTCTTTTTACTCAGTTGGTGATTTCTTTTGTACAATATATACTGTGAAAGGGAAAGAAATTGTTGAAAGGGAAAAGCAGGAGGGAAAAGATATATATGTTTATAGACAGGATAGCTTGGATAATTGTACCACTGATTTCTATTTGTCTATTGAAAAAATATTAATACTTAATTGTTCTTTCTTCTTCATAATCATTTTTTTTTTTTTTAATGGGCAGCTCAGCCCACAGTGGGGGCAGCGCTGGCACAGCATGTAGTGCTGGGGATCGAATCATGGCCCCTGCACTTGCCTAAGAAGGAGCGTTAGGCCACTGAGCTATCTTGCCAGCCCTTTTACAATAAATTTTGCATGCTTATATCTAGCTATCTAAACAACTAATTTGAAGACAACAATATGTGATTTTTCAACCATTGTTGCTATCATTTGTTCAGTGAAATTCTATATCATTTCTAATTTTTTTTACTATTTTTATTCTCCTTAAAAACAGAATGTGCCAATAAACTTTTAAAAATTAGGAAAAAATACACATGTTCTAGAGCATCTTGTAACAGCAAAATTCAACTAGAATAGAATATGTAGATTTTAAGTTGTGAAGATTCCTACCTATATATAACCTATTGTTTCTATAATTACCAGTGACCTCTCCTCACCAAATCTAATGGACAATTCCAAGCCTTGTCTTTGAGACACACTTTCCCCTGTGGCTTCCATTACCCTTTGTCATCTTATTGCCCTTGTCTGTCTCTACCCTCAGCTTCATATAACAGGCTTCTCATTGCTACCCTGACAGCTGAAATTTATTTTTTTAATTAATTAGTTAATTTGTTAAAGGGTCTTGCTGTGCAGCTTGGACTCGTAGTGATCCTTCTGTCTCAGCTTCCCCAACACAGGGGTTACAAGTGTGCAGCACCACACCTGGTTTTAGGGCCAGCACAGTAGGCCTGGGGTTCTAGGGCCAACATGGCATGTGGTACCAGGAATCAAATCTGGGTCCTTGCACTTACCAGGCAGGAGCTTAGATCACTGAGCTATCTCCCCCAGCCCTGGAATTTCTTTACAGATCTTATCAGATCTCTCCACACAGGCCTGCTGGGTATCTGAACCATTATCCTGATCCCAGTCAGTCTTTGAAGTCAGTCTCTTGACTCAGACATTGAACTCCTGAGGTGTCTGCATCATGTGCGTCTAAGACACATGTGAAGAACTAACTCGTCCTAATCACACACCCCACATCCCATTTCCATCGGTGGTACAGATCATCCACTCTGGCCCATGATGAGAGGCATGTTTTTCCTTCCAGCCCAGATCCACTCAATTAACTTCTGTCAGTCCCAACTGCAGATCAACCCTGCTTTCTCCATCCTCACTGCTGCCACCTGCTCTGATACCTCTGGCACCCTTCACACAATTTAAGCTACTATAACCAACCACAGTAAGTTGTAATGCTTGTGAGTCCTGCCTGTGGCACACAGAGGGCACACCCACCAGGATGTGGCCTTGTGCATCTTTACAATGCACAACTCTCCAAGCTGAGACGCCTCAGGAACCATCCACAGGTCCCTTCTGCCCTAAATGTTTCAGAGCAAAAGTTCTCCACTCTTTGTTAATGGAGAAACATTCTGGGAAACATTCTTGATGATTCCACCTAACTGTTACTTCCTTGGCCAAGTTCCTCAGGCCTTTCTTTCAGTCATTTCTCTTCAAACAGTTCCACTGACGCTCTCCTTTTAACACCTCATTACACTGGCAAATCTGTTGAAATATATATATATATATATATATATGCTGTCCTCACTAACTTTAACATCACTGAGTACTGTGGGAATATCCTTCAGGATAATCACTCAATCTAAGTACACCCTAGGTATGAGGTAGTTAAATAAATAGGAAAACATGGAAAAACATAGAATTAAAGAATCTTAAAAATTACCAAAAGATTAAAATCTTGAGAAGGCCATGTTCACATCATGGGGCTACCTAAGGAAAGAATAGCACAGACTCCAGTGACTTGAGCTGGAGTTATTTTTGCCATGACTTACTTAAAAAATGCACACTTAAATAAAAAACAAAAAGATTCATGGTTAAATATAATACCATGGGTTGCTTAATTCGACTGTAAAGGAATGAGGAAAGGAGAGCCATGTCATAGCACATCATTTGTGTGACACATTCCCTCACAGAATCAAATTAGTTGATTTGAGAAAAACAAAAATTCAACTTACACATTTAGTAGTTTTATAAAGCCTATGCTCAGAGTTTAGCAGAAGGTAAAACCAAACCAAACTTTTAACATTTTCTCATTCTCAAAAACAGCACTTTACTGGCAGGGAACAGAACGGGTAATCCTAAACCTTAATTTTCAGGTTAGCCCTACCTGAAAATCAGTTTACTTAAAAATCTGTACAATGCTGGTAACATTGTAAAGCTACTACAGTAGCTTTCCAACACAGTATAGTAGTCAGCTGTTCCTGACTCATTCATCTTCAAATCTTTCAGCTAAAAAAACTGAATAAAAAGAAAGGACAGAATACTTTAGGGCACGGACTCATTAAATTAACCACCAAAAAAAAGTCCAGGAAAAAAGAAATCATATACTAAAGGCCTATACCTACAATACAGATACGATGCCAAAACTTCCATATACTTTAGTTCATTTCCTTTACATAAGCTTATTAAGTAATTAACATTTAATATCATAGGTAAAGAATATAAAGTCCATGAGATTAAGTAATTTGCTGAGATCATTCAATCCAACAAGCATCAAATTTTTTCTATAAATGCTAAATATTCACTATGTTAGGCTTTGAATAACTAGGAAGTTATTGAAACTACTCTGTAACTGAACACAGTACATAATAAAATAAGTATGCTTGTTTTCCCACATGATTATTTATAAAGATAGGGAGTGGTCTGATTGATCCATGTGTCTAATTTAATATTTTATCCAATCAACAAGCCAAGCAACTGAGATTCAAACACAGGTCTGCCTAACTCAGATTCCATGCTCCTAGTCCCTAGCATCTACTGCCTCTTAGCATAAAATATCAAGGTAGAAGAGGAAAAGGAACAAGAAACAGTACCACCCATTCTGTTAGGCTGATAGCTCAGAAGGGGGAAAGGCTGTATTTATTCAACCAAACCACCAAGAAGATAATGAAAAAGGGAACAATCAAGACCCCCCATTTCATTTCCATAAATAACCAAGAATTCCTACAAACCATCAAGAAGATAATGAGAAAGGGAACAATCAAGACCCCCATCTCATTTCCATAAATAACCAAGAATTCCTACATAAAGCATAAACTCAAATAAATAAACTGTGTGACCAAGCAGTATACAACAATTTGTTTTACTATTTGTTTCAAAGTCTAGCTAATAAAACTTCTCATTAATACCAGCTCATTAAATTTATGTACACATCCTTCTTCTAAATGATGATACCATTTCAAACAAAATCCACCTTTTAGCTATTCTACGTCATCTAACCTCAGGCTAAATGAATCACGTCTAACTGAAAGAACAATGAGGTTGGAGAGCCACCACTCACCACAGTGTTTAAACATCAAACAATGGGCTGGATACACAGCACAGTCCTACCACTTATTAGTGATATGATCATGGGCCAGTCATTTAATCTCTGTGCCTCACATATCTTAGAACTGTAAAGCAGGTGAAAATTCTTCCCTAAATGATTTCATACATATAAAGCACTTCCTTCAGCACATACTAAATACAAGAGGAAAAGTGGTTAAACATATAAAAGGCTGACTGTAGTTCTAAACAACAAATACACATTACCAGTGAATGTTCTCAGGGTAGTTCTTTAACAGAACAAAAAATGTGGGTCTTGTAGATCTTTGAATAATTTTCATATCATAGAGTATAAAAAAGCAAACAGCTGAAATAGAAAGGAAAGAAATCTCTCCAAGAACCATAAATCCAGACTGCCACGCCCAAAGGTAGCGAGAGGTCTGCCATGATTTTTTTTTTTTTTTTTCACTTCTCCATTATATTTGAAAGATAGTTTTGCAGGATATATCAGTCTGGGTTGGAAT
>NDGN011156188.1:0-12661 GCA_002564285.1 Tympanoctomys barrerae | reverse complement strand
AAAAAAAAAAGAAATCAGTGTGGAGGAGTCACCACATGACCCAGATATACCACATCCTTGGTGTATACCTAAAAGAATTAAATATCACCTACTATGGCAGAACCTAGATACCCATGTTTACAGCAGCAAATTCACAATAGCCAGGATATGGAACCACCCTAGGTTCCAATCAATGGGTGAATATATTTTTTAACGTAATATATATATATATATATATATATATATATATACACACACACACACACAGTGGAGCATTACTCAGCCATAAAGATGAACAAAATTATGTCAGTGCAGGAAAAGATACAAAACTAAAGTTCATTATATACAGTGAAATAAGCCTGAAAGACGATATTCCCACTTACGTGACATTTTTGAAAAGGGGGGGATGGCATGAAAGTAGAAGACAGGCTGTCACTAGGCAAAAGGAAGGAAAGGAGACAGGGCAAGGGCATAAGACACAGCAATGGTGGCACAGATGTGATCAGAATATGTTATGTGTATGTATAAAATACCACACTGGAACACCATACTTTGTAAAGTTAATGGGCAATAACAAAAAAAAATTAAAGGCAACTTGTGTGGAATTCCTGGCACCACCAACAAAGCAAGGGTTCCTTTTCAAGGAAATCTTTTTGGTTTGTAAAACAGATCACATAGTGAGAAAATACAGAATTCTGAAGCGACTGGATCCAGCAGAGGCATTCCCACCCTGGAAGGTCCCTTCGTTCATGTGAAAGATGTAATCCACTCCCTTTTCCTTAGGTATAGAACTCCCCTGACACGTGGTAATCACTTCCTTGCTTTTCTTTGTATTTTTGCCATTTAGGAAAGTATCACTCAAAACTACATTTTTGCCTTTGTTTGAATCTTACATAAATAGAATTATATACTATTTTTTTCATTAGGCTTTTCTTAGTTTTGTATTTCTTTTTTTTAATTTTTATTTATTTGATACAAGGTCGCTCTATGCAGCTCAGACTCATATTGATCTTTCTGTCTCAGTCTCCCCAGTGCCGGGATTACAAGTGTGTGCTTGGGCCTGCACGGCTAAGCACAGCATGTGGTACTGGGGTTCGAACCTGGGTCCTTGCACTTGCCAGGTAGGTGCTTAGACCACCAAGCTATCTCCCCAGGCCCAGCTTGTACTTCTTTGTGAGGTTCATACTGTGAGCTTGTACTTCTTTGTGAGATTCATACTGTAACATTTAGTTATATTTCATGCATACTCATTGTTACACAGCACTCCATTGTAAGCCCATACTACAAGTTTGTCTATTCTCCTATCAGTGGAATTTTTTTATTGTTTAGGTCATTTTTAATGAAGAAGTTCTAAACTTTGCCATACATAGTTATTGGTACACATGGACATATATATATATATATATATATATATATATATATATATATACAAATACCTAAGGTAGAAGTTGCTAATCATGAGGTGTAGTGTCTTTGATTTTAGCAGATAAAGCCAAACTGCTTTCAAAATTAACAAAACAAATTTATATCCCTACTAGGAGTATATGAAGTCCTAGGTGCTCAATGGTCGAGAGCTTTGAGTATATACAGTCTTTTTAAACTTTAGCCATCCCAATGGGCTTGGACAGTGATATCTCAGTTCATGAACTCAATTCTATGATTTTTGGTCACAAATTGAACCAACAAGAACTGAATAAAACTTTTGCATAAGGTCAGCACTGAATGTGATTCAGTTCTTGTCCATCTCAGTTTGTGACCAGAATTATGGAAAGAATCAAGCTATAAACCAAGGTATCACTGTACTGGTATCTCCTTGCAGTTTTAGTTTGCATTTCTCTGATGACTAAGATTGTGCAAGTGAGCCTTCCACTGTTGTGACAAAACACACGAGAAAAATCAGCTTAAAGGAGAAAAGACTTACTCTGGCTTGTGGTTTCAGGCCATGCTGATTTAGCTGCATTGTGTTTCTAGGTCTATGTCCCGGCGCACATCATTTCAGATGAATGTTGTAGAGGAAGGTTCCTCCTGTCGTGGCAGCCAGTAAGCAGAGGGGAAGAAAGCTGGTGTAACACAGCTCCTCTCCAAAAGCCCATAAAACCATGAATGCTGAAGAGGATCCATCTGTTCTTGAGATCAGAGTCCTCACAGCAACCTGAGCTCTGAGCTCTGCTCTGCCCCACTTCCAACCTGAGATCTTTGAGGCGCATTTACAATCCAAAACATAAAGGAGAATAAACACATCCTTGTGTACTTACTGAGCAATGTAATATATTCTATTTTGAGGTATCTATTGAGTTTGATTCCCCATTTATCTAATGGCTTTTATTTTCTTATTGTCAGGAGTTTTTCATATATCCAGCATATGGGCTCTCTGATGGCTATTATAAATATTAAATATGTCCAGTGTCTCCTTTTTATTATTTAGATATTCTTAATTTTACTGTAATCAGATTTATCACTCCTTACCATTAAGGCTGGGCTCCTGAATGTTCAGCAGACTTAAAAATAATTCCTTCCTGTAGAGCTCATGAATCTATTTTAATGTGTTATTTTCAAAAGCCTGCTCTTTTGCTTTCTATGTCTAAAGGATCTGTGACTTACCTGCAACTGATACCATCATTTGCAGTGTGAACTGGGTTAAGTTTTTGTTTTATTTTTGCCAGATTTGACATCGTTAGCAGTGCTCTACAGGGTCGCTTTTGTGGTCACTGTTCAACCTTTCCACCAATCCTCAACAGATTCTTTTCACTCTTCACTTTGCTTTACTGTTGTTTTATTTTGTTTGGTTTGGTTTGGTTTGGTTTTAAAGACAAGATCTGTGTGTTGGAGTCCAGGTAGGCATAAACTCATAAATGTCACATCTCAGCCTCCTGAGTGCTGGGACTGTAGGCAGAGTCACCATCCCTGTTTGCAAAATGATGGATCTCACTTCACTATTCCTTCCCTCAAAGTCTGTCAGTGAGATCTTTACTGTGACATCCCCAAGGCTGACAGGGTCTACATTCTGTCCGTAATCACTATTAAATCCTCCCTCCTTGTGCATAGGTTCTTGTAAAAGTTCATAACCAACACATTTTGCATTATGATGACTATTCTTCACAGAGCCAGAGGGTGTTGATAATTACATGCCTTTGCCTGTAATTCTGGTCTCATAATCTTTATGCCACTCAGGAAAACATGCAGAAACCAAGGTTACACAGATTCTCCTCATTTACATTTTATCAACTGCTCAAAACTGATTGCTGTAAATTGTTTCTTCTTTGGAACATGGCATTCTGGCCGAAGTATTTTAAATCATCTGTAATTTATGGTCATTGTTTTTACCCTGGCAAAACAAGGCCTTTCTTACCATATCTTAGTATTTTGTAACTTGTCATTAGCAGCAGCTGTTATCTGAAATAGTCTTTTCCTGGAAACTGCTGTCCTGTAAGTTTCTTAAATTGGACAATGTCCTTATTGATCTACTGCGCAACTGTCATCCTTGGTTGTTGTTTAATTACTCTTCTAAGCTAGTTTTCCTCTTTGTGTATCCCTATGGAGTGATAGACAACTGAATAACTGGAGAATACACCCCTATAACACTCTCTTCATTTGTGCCAACAGTTTCAAGCTGGGGCTATTCTCCAAGCTTCCTTCCATTCTGATAACTTTCTAGATCCCTCAGAACCTTTTGAGCTGCTAAACTCATGACTGAGATTACTGTAGAGAAGGCTGTCATTATGGCTCCTATGTAAATGTCCCCCCTCAACCCACCTCCACCCCAACTCCCACCCTCATCCTCAGCTGCCAAAGCCTCACAGGGCTTTGGGAGTGATGGGATCCTGGGTGTGTGATACTGGATCACTGTCGTGTAATACTAGATTAGGCCACTGATTGGCTGAACACCATTCTGGGTGTGACTTATTGAAAAGTCCCATCCTGGTTGTGAGTGGCACAAGCCAGCAGGCTGGTAGCCTAGATAGTATATCAAGGGAAAAGAAGAGATCTCACTGCTTTGTGTCTGCCCTGCCACAGGCTCTCTTTTGTCTGCAATGCCTCTCAGTCAGGCTGCCCTGCCTTGGTATCAGCTGACTATGGACAGAAACCTCTACAAAATGTGAACTAAAACCAACCTTTCTTGATCAACGTATGTGTTAACTGACATATTTGGTTCCAATAATGAGAAAGTAGCTAAGATAGATATAGACAAAAATCAGTGGGCAAGAAGAGCATAGAATGGCCTCTGGTGAGCTGGAAGCAGCGTTGCCTTTTCCTTTCTGGTGAAGTCAGGGTACATTGCCTTTCCAGCACTGATGAGTGGCAGTGAGCCAAGACCAGAGCCAAAGGTGAAGCACGGGGAGGCTCCACTCCACAGACAGCACTGAGGGCCCATGTGGCTGATACCTCCAGTTCTCAGCCCCTCAAGCTGTGGCCAAAAGCCCCACCCTAAATCATACTGCTATCACTTCATTAGACCAGAGCTCTAATCCAAATCACACTGTTCTGTCTGGCTAGCCAACAACTCCAATACCCAAAGACACACTCTGGTTTAGACATGACCTCCCAGAAACTCAAGGCAAAGGACAGACTTCTTTTGGGACAGGTTAAATTCTTCATTGATCAATATCATATATTCATTCTTGACTTTTCCTTTCATTTTACTTTGTACACAGTCAAATAAGGATGCATAGTTGTAAATTTCCATTTTACAATCTTTAATCTTCAGAGATTTTACAATGAATTTCTAGTAAACTTGGTTTCTTAGAGTTTCTCATTGTTTCTGTTATCCTTCTTAATTTATGTAGATCCTTTGAATTTGAAGATCTCCCTTCATCTCCAGAGATAATTTTTTAACAGTTGCATTCTCTCTACAAGCAATGCTTTGTCTTTCTAGAACGCCTACTGGTCTGCCCCTAGACATCATGGATTGATGGTCCAGCTCAAGTTCTATGCTCCTCGAAGGCTCTTCAGGGTACTACGTGACTTTCCGCTTTTCAGTCCTCTCCTCTCATATTCTGGAGTGCTGCTTCCTATGCTTATTCCTTTGGATTCCACTTGCAAACTAATTTAATGAGAAATGGTGCTTTAAGTTGAACCTTAAAAATGAGTAAGATTTCAACAGCTAAGAGAGTATCAAAATAGGAAACTGTGTTATAGCTATTCAAAAGTAAGCCTTTCTTTTGGAAATTGTGAAAAGATTGGGGTTTTTTAAGAACTGGCTCTACAAAGAAGGTATATCCAATAGGTCATATTACTGAGGACCTCTTCTAATAGGAATATGGGCTTTGTTCTGTAGATTTTGAAGGTTTGCATTGTTACAAGTGATATAAGACTTAATAAAATAATATTTTAGTTTAAATTGATCCTGCTTTTTTTTCTTTTTGTATTTTTAGGGAAGCATCTACATGGTATTCAGGGTCTCACTACTAGATCAGACTTGTAGTGATCTGCCTGTTTACGCCCTCCCAAGAGCTTGGATTACAGGCACGCACCACCACACCCAATCTCAATCACTGTCTCAGCACACCCCAGATGCAGGGCCAGCACAGCAGGCCCGGTGATTAAAACTCTAGCTCCTGTGCCTGCTTGTAGGCACTTTAATCTGCTGAGCTATTTGACAGGCCCTTGATCCTTACTTTTTACAAATTTCATTGACACATGATCTCATTTCAGATGCACCACAATTCTATGGTGGTGATGTTAATACTATTTGTTGCTAGAACAAGCTTTATAACAGATCGAGAGCCTTGATCTACTGATTCCAAATATGATCCTCTTTACATGTAGTATTATTAAAAGTGTATTCACAATATTCTACACCAATCTTCAAGTCAGAAGGGCAGCTCCTGGGGAAGATAAAATCTGAGACAAATGTAACTTAGAGACCAATATTTAGCAAAATAATCCAAGTGACAAACAGGCTTCTCTGATTCTGTCAAGAGGCAGGAGGAACAGAATGCTGTAGATAGTCTCTCAGTTCTTCAAACTCCACCCTGAGGTACTGAGTACTATGTGAGCCACACAGCATTTCCAAAGAGATGCCTAATGTTTTCTTTTCCCTCAGCTGGACACCAACACACACATACCCGCAGATGTGTGCAGGGGTCATGAAGACCACACAGGAAACAGATGCCAAGGGCAGGGACTGTTTTCCCACCTATGGCATTCCAAACTGTCCTCAGTGCTTCAGTTGCCTTGTGCAAACCAACAACCTCATTACTCCAACAGAAATAAATTAAATGCTTCGCCCAACATGACAAAGATATGTTTGTTTAAATAACAAGTGTAGGATTCCCCTAAGGACTTTCAGGCTCTGTGAAAACTATGAGCACAGAGCTCCCAGCTGTTCAATTCAACAGTCAACAGTGGACAACTGGGAAGAACCCAAACAATTTTTTTATTGTTTAAATCTCAAGACTGTTGTTTTTCTAATAGTTTCTCTGCTAACGATGCCAGTTTGATACGTAAATATAAGGATTTTTCAGGAGCAAGCTTGTATATGTTAACAAAGACTTGTACTTGATTCAAGTTCTCCAAATATAAAATGACTACAATGGAAGTTTTCCAATACTGTTACTTTCAAAAGTTAAAATAGCTAAAACATTAAACTCATCCTTTCAACTTCTCCACCCCCAACTCTGTACTGAGTGGAACTTTTTCTGTGGCTGAAGCACTGAACCACTGATCACATACATCTTCCTGGTTATTGAGAAAGGATGATGGACACGGTGAATCAAAATATTAACATTCTTCACACTTATTTCCTAAAATACTGGTTTTTGTTTTTCTGGTTTATGGGTTTCGTTTGCTTATTTGTTCTTTAGCTTAGGGAACCCTGTATTTCCAAAAATCTTTAGAAATCCTTGGTGGATGGCTTGCATCTAGGTGTCCTCCCAAAGCCTCATGTGGCCATAAGTGGGGCTTTTACAGAGATGGCTGGATTGACAGTGTGTGAGGGTGGGATTGGTTCATGGTACAACGCCAGAATGGAAGGCACTAGGTTTAAAGGTGTGAGTGCTAAGTAGCCTGGGTAAGATGCAAGGGATAGAAAGAGCTGTAGTTGTCCCTTGTTGCTTTGCTAACTCCTGCCCACCATGAAGTGTTTCTCCCCTGCAAGGCCTGTCTACCATACCACCCTTCCTTGGAGCCAGCCAGTTATGGACTGAAACCTCTAAAAACCATGAGCTAAACAAACCTTTCCTTCCTTAACTTTGAGTGTCAGGTATTTTGTCTCAGCAATAAGAAAAGTATTTAAGGCAGGTGCTCAAAATATAAAAGTAGTAAAAGCAGACTTACAGTTAAAGGAGATAAAAAATACTGCAAAGAAATGGATCTGACTTTTCTTCTTATATGTCACTTGGTGGGCATGGAATAAAACTATTGACCTTGAAGATTTATTTCTGAGGGCATTTACAATTTGATTCATGGTCCACAGAATTTCAGACCATAACAACTCTGAGTGAAGCTGGGCATGATGGCACACGCTTGTAATCCCAGCACCCAAGAGGCTGAGGCAAGAGGATCACTGCAAAGCTACCTAGTGAGTTCCAGGTCAGCCTGGAATGTATAACAAGACCCTATCTCAAAAAAAAGAGCAGTCCATATGATGTCTGTTACTGTTAATCCTCATTAAGAAATGCCTTGTAGTGGAGAGCAGCATTGTCAAAGAGGCAGGTGTTGGCTCCTGTAGAAGGTCCCTAGCCTTTTCTCTTCCCTGTTCTACTTTCTGTCTGTCATGACCTAAGCATCTCTACTCTTCCACAGATGTTTCTGCTTGGGAGACTGCTGACTACAGAGTGAATTTCCCAAAGAACTCTCCTTTTAGAGGGGTAATTAACATAAAGGCAGGTAACAGGCATCTCTTACCATGTACTAAACCAAAGCCAAAATGGATCAAAGATCTAAATATTACAACAGAAACAATCTGCTGGATGATAAATATAACTCCTGAAGACATAGGCCTAGGCCAGGCCTTTTTTCACAGAACTCCAACTGCACAAAACATAACATAAAAAATAAACAAATGGGATTATGTCAAACTAGAAATTTCCAAGAGATCAACCAACAAAGTGAAGAGACAACCTACTAAATGGGAAAAAATTGCTACTGTTCCTTAGAAAGAGGATCAATATCTAGAACGCATAAAGAACTTTAAAATCTCCAAAATAAAACAATCTCCCCAATAAAAGACTCAAAAGATGGGGAACTGAAATGAACAGACAATTCTAAGAAGTAGAAATGCCTATGAAACACATGAAGAAATGTTCAATATCTCTGGCCATTAGATAAATGAAAATTAAATCAACACAGAGATTTCATGTTACTCCAGAAAAAAATGGTGATCATTGAGTAATCAAATGATAACACATCCTTTCAAAACTGTGGGGAAAAGAAACCTTCCCACATTGTTGATGGAAACATAATCTACTACAACCACCATGGAAATCAGTATGGTGATCCTAAAAAAACTAAAACTAAAAATTCCATTCAACCCAGCTATCTCACTTCTAGTAATAAGGGGATGAATGTGATCAAATATTTTATAAGTATGGACCCCCCCCCAACATGTGAAACTAAAGGAGAAATTGGGGCAAAGAAAGAAATGGGTGGTTCAAGTGATCAAAGTTTGTTATGTGCCTGTATGAATCTACTAAAATAAAACCTCTTAAGATGCATAACCAATATGCACTAATGAAAACGGACATATTACTTATATGGCAGAAAAAAAAATACAGAATCAATTTCCCAAAACTGTGAGTCAAATTAAACTGTTCCTCCCTCAAGCTGTAAGGGTTGGGTATCGTGTCTCAGTAACTGGAAAGCTGACAAGCACAACCACTTTGTTTTTTTATCACTTCTACAATCATTCAGTAAGTATCTAGATTCTGTCAGTCACTGTTCTGGCTATCAGGGAGAGCTGGATAAACAAAAGTGACAGGGCAGGTGTGGTGACACCTGCCTGTAATCCCAATAAGAGCCACATGTAGCCCTTGAAACATGCAAGTGTGCGTGTTTGTGCACGTACGTGTGTGTGCATGTGTGTGCACATGTGTATACCTGTGTGCATGCATGCATGTGTGTGCGTGTGTGTGTGTGTGTGCCCGCCCTAGGACAAAACATGAGTTTCAAAGGGTAAAAGTCATATTCAAAGCACAGATATATTCAATAAATATGTGTTCAAGGAAGTCAGAAAGCTCATTTTTGGCAAGCAGAAAACATCAGAATATAACTAATTTCTACATTCTTCTAGAAAAAATTCCTAGGAGAAAATCCTTGGAACATATCTATTCAATAGTAGTTTAGAACATCCTTATCTCTTATGTAGAGTTCTGTCACCCTCCCTAGTGTCCTCTGCCTTGTCTCCAGTGTCTCCAGAGCTCCATCTGCCCTCGCATTCCAAGTCAGTGTCTGATGTTCGGATTCCTCAGGTTACATAGTATGGCCTGTTCCACGGAAAATGATGAAAGCACAGGATGAATGCCATTAATAGATTAGATGCCCTGTCACATACAAATCACCTTTTGTTTTGAGCCAGAAAATAAACAGATGTTGCAAAATTCATGGCCTTGCCCTCTTGCCCTGAGCCTCCCAGGACTTTCGTCAGTGTAGCTTTGGTCAGTGATGTCATTTGACCACTTAATGCAGGACTAAGCACAACTTCAGAGCTGAGCAGCCGTTGTGCAGCAAAATTGGTTTACTCTCAAATTGGTATTTTGAAGAGGAGGCCACTTTTAGCATCTTTTCTCCATAGAGCAAGATTCAAATGAGTAGTTTTTAAAGGCAGGCTTAATAACATCCCAGCAAGCACTCTTCTCTCTGGTGTTGTTTTTGAGGGACAGCTTTGCTTCCGTCCTTCCCTCTGTTGGCATCCACCATCTGCTAGAAAACATGGCTCAATTTGGTTTGCTGATGCCCTTTCCAATTTGTTGTTTTTGCTTTTAAAAAAAAAGATTATTTTTTGGCAACTGTAAATATGTCAAGATTATTAGACTGTCCAAGAAAAAAATGCAGAATTTGCTCTTTAAAATTTCAGCTTAAAATTACATTGTATCTTTGGCTAAAAAAGGCAAATTCCAAATTATAGACAAACATACACATGCACATGTGCATACATACCCCACATACACACACACGGAAAAACACACATGTGCACACACCATACACACACATAAAGACACACACACACACACACACACACACACATGCAAGCACAGCCCTAAATCTGTGCCACGTTGACAGTGGAGTGTTGGTGTCAGTGGAAACAGGAAAAGCAGGATCTTTTTAGGCCTGTAGTGAGTACAGACACTACATTACAATTCCTTAAAATTGAAAGCCAAAGAGGACAAAGCCTTCAGCTGCCAAGGAGTTAGTCCTATGTTGGTTGGCTTTCTGTTGTTGTGACACAAGACCACTTGAAAGGAAGATTTATGTTGACTCACGATTTCAGAGGTATTGGTCTATGCTTGTTGTTGCCTTCAGTTCTGTGACAAGGCAGTACATCATGGCAGGAAGCACACAGCAGAAGAAACAGCCTGTCTCCTCATGCCAGGAAGCAACATGAGGGAGCTGCATTCTCAATATTCCCTTCAAGGATGTATCCCCCGTGACCTGGCTGCCTTCCATTAGGCTCCATCTTCCAAAGGTTCTAGTAACTTCAACAGTGCTGCAGGCTTGGCAACCAGAGTCTAGTGTATGGGCTTGGGTGGGGCATCCAAATCCAAACCATGACAAATCCCAATTAGCATCCTTTACTTAGATAGTGCACCTTTGCTCCTTTGTCTTTTTCTGTCCCACAGGGTACTTTCTGATGACCATGAGAATGGAATACTACCTCCCTACTCCAGATATATTGTCAACCACTTCTCTTTAGAACAAATACTACTTGGACTAGGGTCCAACGTGAAGGTTTGATCAAGGCTGAGGTTTTTTCTGGGATATAGGACTTTTGGGGCTAAAACAAGGAAAGTCCTAGGCAACACAGAAGAACTAAACACCTGATAGAGTATGGAATGATTTTTGATTTGGAGCTGTGGACACTGGGCCTCAATGTGTGGAGGACACCTGGGTGACTCTCTTTGAGCAGGGGCAATTGTCTCCATTTTGGCTGAGCATGGCACTATATCCATGTATTGATATGTACAGAACTTGCTAGGACTTGTCCTTATCCCTTCAATTGGCTTTAAGTAATGCATTTAGGTCTAGTGGAGGTGCTGGCAGTAGTCTTTGAAGATGACAAGCAGTGTTTCCCTGGATCCCCCATTGTTCCTTTGTGTGAGCCAAGATAGGGTAGGAAGAAGAGCCAATGCTCCACGCTGTTAGCTGGTATCAAGCCAGCCTCCAGCCTCCTCAAGTTAGAGGCTATGACTTCCTGGGGCTTGAAAGATTACAAATCAGAGCTGAAGCACTGACTCCAAAACATTAGATACTCTCTCAATTGTATTACGCAGATTACTCTTTCTGCTTATCCTTCTCTCTGCATATTGCAGAGGTAAATGCAAGCCTCCTACCTAGCCCAGCACAAGGCATTCACCTATTTCCTGCCATTCTCACAGTCACTCATCCTCAAGCTACTCCTTTCTTCATGAACTAATATAACCCGGCTCAACCCTGGGCCAATGCCTTGTTTCCAGTTAGCCATCATCATGGCTGGATTTAGGACCCCTGGCTCAAATACACATTAGTGTCTTTATTTTCACCATGGGTCACACTGGAATTAACTCACTAGATTGGAATTAACTTGCTAGAATTCCAATAACTTTTTCACGGGGTTACAAATATAAATTTCTTGGGCTGTGATGAGGACCGGGAAGTGCTCTCTACATCAAAGGCCCTGCTCTGCTCCCTCATACTGCACAAGGCCTTTGAAGTACACACAGGCAGAGGCTCACTTACTTTTTTTCTGCCAGTATAACATCTGGGAATTTCCATATTAGCAAAATAGGGATAATCATGCCTATGTCCTAATTCTCCAGTGGGAATGAAAGTGACATTAATATATGTAAAGTGTTCGTGTGTAACTATCTCATTGTTATTCAGGTGGGAGAAACCAAATGTGCGAATAGGAATCAAAATGTATAACAGACATCATGAAATTAGAAAACAAAGTTCAAATGAGAAGGGAAACTAGGGGGGAGAAAGGGAGAAAGGAAGGGAAAAGAAAAAACAAGAAAAGAAGGAAAAATGACAACAAAGTTGTTGTAAATAAGGAGGGGAAGGAGAGGGAATAGAAGATAAGGGAATGGGAAAAGAAGAATCAAGATATATCATGTACAGGTACAAATTCCCCATGATGAATGTTATTACTATATATGTATATCTAAAATATACCAACCAATTTAATTTTTAAAAATGTGTGAAGGGCTGGGGAGATAGCTTAGCAATCTAGTGTCGTGCATGCCTGGCAAGTGCAAAGACCCTGCTTCCATCTTTGTTACCACATGCTGAGCCGGCCCCAGAACCCAGGGGGTGCCATGTGGGCCACTGAAACCAGGCAGGGTGATGCATGCCTATAATCCCAGTGCTGGGGAAGCTGAGACAGGACGATCACTATGAGTCTGAGCTGTGTAGCAAGATTCTGTACCAAATAAATAAATAAATAAATATTTTTTTAAATTAAAAAATAAAAAATGTGTGAAGTGCTGACAACAAAGCCTGGCATGAAATCAGTGCTTAACAATTCTTAAAAAAAAAAAAATTATTTATT